>MU623458.1:0-117346 GCA_025201765.1 Daldinia sp. FL1419
ATTTCTTAATATTATTTATTAATTTTAATTTTTTATTTATTATTTTTTTAATTAATTCTTTTATTTTAATTAATTTAAAAATATTATTTTATTATTATTTTTGTTTTGTAGATATTATAATATTAATATATATTTTTTATATATTTATTATTTTTTTAATTTCTATTTTTATTTCCTTTATTAGGTTATTAATTTCAAATTTAATCATTTTTATTAATCTATTAATTAATATTATAATTATATTTATTTTATTAAATTTAATTTTTATTTTTATTTTATTCTTTTTTTTCTTTACAATAATAATCTTTAAGGTAGATTTATTTAAATTATAAACCTAACCATCCACCATCCATACATTACCTTTTTTATTTTTTCCTAACAATATTACCATTATACATATAATATAATGCCTTTTTATCATTTATTATAATATTAAATTTTTAATAAATTAAATTATATGGCTTTTTATAAAAGTTTTATAAAAAGACAATCAAAAAACCAAAAAATCTAAAAGAATAATTAATTTAAAAAATATTTATATTAATTTATAGGGTTTCTAAATATTAAATATTAAATTTTAAATTTTTATAAATTTATATAAAAAAAGAATTTTAAATTATTTTTTAAATTATTAATATATAAAATTATAAAAGATATTATAAATTAATATAATATCAAAGATATAATATATAAAAATTTGGATCAAAACATTAAATATTTATATTTTTAAATAATTTTTAAAATATTAAATAGGAGCTTTAATAGCTCCTGCAGGATATGCCCTACACTTCAATTAACCCATAACAATCAGAAACTATATAAATTTGAAGATATAAAATAACTATATCTTAATGGAAATATTAAGATGATTAAATAGATAATTTATTATATATGATTGTTCTACAATAGTAACATGTATGAAAAGGTTATAAGCCCAAAGAATATATATTATTTATATAAAATTATATAGAAATGATTTTTGAAGAATTATGTATAATTTATATTGATTAAACAGGAAAAACAATTATTAAAGCTTATATATATTTAAATAAATGTATGTAAATTTTATAAGGGTTTATTAAGGGATCTTCTAGAATAATTCTTATTATATATTCTTATTGTATATTCTTATTATATATTCTTATTGTATATTCTTATTATATATTCTTATTGTGTATTCCAACCATATACTTATATTATATCAATTCAGAACTTTCCAGAATTGATAAAATGACTTATTTAGTAAATCAATCTCAATAAAATAAATTGGAAAAATTATAAGGAAATATAACTAAACTATAATTAATTTAATTAATTTAATTAAAATCTATATAAATTAAAATAATTAGAATAAATTTAAAATATATATAAAAAAAATCTTAAAACAAATATATTTTTAATTCTTTAATTTTTTAATTGGTTATAATATTATATTTTAATTTAATTAATTAATTATTTTGTTATAATAGTAATTATATATTAATTTAATAATATTAAAAATAGTTGGTAATTATTATAATATTAATATAATATATATGTTATATAAAATGTATTGAGTTGATTAAGTAAAATATAAGTTTTAAATAAGAAAAATCCATGTTATTGTTGAGAAAGTATTATATGAAGAAAAGTGTATTAATATTATTTGATGTATTTGATTTAATTAATAATTATTGCTTAGTAGTCTTATAATTGAATTATAAATGGTTAAATTATAGTTTTTTTTTTATCTTTTTAGGACTTATTTAGATCAAAAATGTTTCAATATTTTTTTTCTTTTTTTTAAATACCTAATTTTGATAGTAGGTGCTTGTTTATACTATACACTAACTAAACTAATATTAATTAATTATATATGTATAGGTGATATTCTTATATTTAACAACTTTAATACAATTATATTTTGTGGTGGTAGATGATTAGGTTTAAGATTCTTAAAATGCTCTTATATTATATCTTTCTAAATTATTTTTTTTAATTAGATTTAATATAATTATCTTATTTCTTTTAATAATTATATATGATATTTTATTATATATTATCTTTATATGATATTTTATTATATATTATCTTTATAAGGTATTAATATATAATTATATATTATAAATATTATAAATGCTTTATAAAATAATAATATATTATATTTAGGTTAATTAAATAATATATTATGTATTTGATTAATTAGTTACTTTTATGTTAATTATATAAAAAATATTGTATATTAATATATTAATATATAAAAAATGATATATCTTCTTATTCAATCCATCCTATATAAATAACTCTTACAACACCATAAACTCTAATTACATCTAACTTTTTATCCAATTAATTAATAATAATTTCAATTTTAATTTTAATAAATTGTAATATATAAATTAATATTAAAATAATAATAGTTTTAAATATTTTCCATCCTTTCCATATAAATAATTTAATTAAATACTTTAATAATAATTTCAAAGCTGTAGATTTATTTCTATAATTTTTTATAAATATTATTTTATTATCAGATTTATAATAATCTTTAAATATTTATATATATTTTTAATACTTATATTTAATTATTTAATTGGTCTTATCTTTATTAATACATAATCTAAATATAATTCAAATTTTATAATTATATTTTATAACTATATATCTCTATAATATTTATAATTCTTTATAATACTTTATAACTATTTTTATAGGTATTTAATTAATTTTCTATAATATTTCAAATATCCATATATAAGCTCTTTATCTTTGAATAACCTAATTAATATTTTTAAATTTACATTTAATTTATTTTTAATATTTTAATACTCCAAATTACTATATATTACATTACTAAATTACATATTATCTAATCATACAATTTTAAGATATTCTCTATATTTTAAATTTCCAATATTGGTTATATAAAGGTTTTAAATACATTAAAATTAATTTAAAATTTCAAGATCAAATTAATATCCCTCACTCTTTATTCTCTTAATATTTATTTTCTTTAATTTAAAATTATAATCATCCTAATTAAACAATATCAATTCTAATCAAAATAATATAAATAATATTAACCATATTTTTCAAATCTTTATATATTTTAATCCCAATTAATATCAATCTTTATAATAACAATCCCAATAAAATAATTATCTTAAAACTAAAAAATTACAATATTTAAAAACTCTATGTAATCACCATTAAACAAGAACTCTAATAATTCCTACAAAATATACCCTATACTTCAACTAACCCATAACAACCAAAGGCTATACAAATTTAAGGATATAAAATAATTATATTTTAATAAAATATTATTTATTTATTTATTTATTACTACCCCGATTTACCTAGAATATATTACAGGTATCTGGTCCATCTCTTAGTATTTGTTCCGGGTAGGAATCGTGTTCCAGAGAAAACCTACCCACTACCTATCCAAATAAGCTACGTTATTATAATTTTAATTTTACCCTATATTTTTATTAGAATTTACCTTTTAATAGAAATAATTAGACTTTAATATAGAAAAACATTTTATATATTATCCAGGACGAAGTCCGGTATATTATACTAAAACTTTCCAATAAATTATTATGTGAAATTGATAAGAAATTGATAAGAAATTGATAAGAAATTGATAAGAAATTGATAAGAAATTGATAAGAAATTGATAAATAATTAATAAATAATTAATAATAATTGATAAGAGCTGATAAGAGCTGATAAGGGGTAAAAAACATATTAAAAAATTTAAAGTTTAAGAAAATATTTATGATTGGGTGTATCTTTTTTATTAGTAAGAATTTAAGCTGATCAAACAAGAAAACAATTTCTAAAAAAACTCTAATAACTCCTACAAAATATGCCCTAACCTTACATTTTTATTGTACAAATCTCTATAGAAAAATTAATAATTTTATCTTTGAGAATTTGAATTGATTAAACAGGAAAATAACTTTTGAGGGTTTATTTATATTAAATATAAGCTCTAATTGAATAGGAGCTCTTGTAGGACATACCCTACAATTTTATTGTATGAAGCTCTATGGAAAAACTGATGATTTAGTGCTTGAGAATTTGAGCTGATTAGATAGGAACATAACTTCTGAAGGTTTATTTATTTGAATAGGAGTTTTAATTGATTAGGAGCTCTAATTGCTCCTGTAGGATATGCCTTGCATTTTATTGTATGAATTTTTATGGAAAAACTAATAATTAAGTACATCCTAATTTGAGTTGATTAGATAGGAAAACAATTTTTGGAGGTTTATTTATGTTGAATATAAGTTTTAATTGAATATAAGCTTTAATTGAACAGGAGCTCCTGCAAAATATGCCCTGTAGTTTTATTATACAAATCTCTATTGAAAATTGATGATTTTGTGTTTGAGAACTTGAGTTGATTAAATTAAAATCAACACTTAAAGGCTTATATATTGAATATGAGTTTAAATTAAACAAAAGTTTGAATTAAACAGGAGTTCCTGTAGTTTTATTGTATGAATCTTTATGGAAAAACTGATGATTTTATGTTTGGGAATTTAAGCTGATCAAACAAAAATCAACACTTAAGGGCCTATACATTAAACATAAACTCTAATTGAATAGGAGTTCCTGCAGGATATGCCCTAACCCTACACTTTTATTGTACAAAATTTTATAATTTTAAAAATTAACAATTCTATCCTTAAGAACTTAAACTGATTAGATAAGAAAACAACTTCTAAAAGTTTATTTATATTAAACAAGAACTTTAATTAAACAGAAACTCTAATAGCTCCTACAAGATATACACTAACCCTACACTTTTATTATACAAATCTCTATAGAAAAATTAATGATTTTATATTTAAAAACCTAAGCTAATCAAATAAATAAATAATTTCTAAAGGCCTATACATTAAATATAAACTTTAATTAAATAAAAACTCCTACAAAATATGGCCTATAATTTTATCCCACAAAGCTCTATAGAAAACTAACAATTCTATACTTAAAAACTTAAGTTAATCAAATAAGAAAATAATATTTAAGGACCTATACATTAAACATAAACTCTAATTGAACAAAAACTCTAATTAAATAAAAACTCCTGCAAGACATGCCCTACAGTTTTATCATACAAAACTAACAATTCTATTCTTGAGAACTTAAGCTGATCAAATAAGAAAATAATTTTTAAAGGCCTATATATTAAACATAAGCTCTAATTAAATAAAAACTCCTACAAAACATACCTTATACTTTTATCATACAAAATTTTATAATTTTAAAAATTAACAATTCTATACTTAAAAACTTAAGTTAATTAAATAAAAAAATAATTTTTAAAGGCCTATTTATATTGAATATAAACTCTAATTAAATAAGAATTTCTGTAAGATATACCCTAACCCTACATTTTTATCGTATAAAACTTTATAAAAAACTAATAATTTAATACTTTTAAACTAATCAAATAAAAAAACAACTTCTAAAGAACTTTAATAGTTTTTACAAGATATACCCTAACCCTATACTTTTATCATACAAAACTTTATAAAAAAACTAATAATTTTATACTTAAGAACTTAAACTAATCAAACAAAAAAATAACTCTCCTAAAGGCCTATTTATATTAAATATGAGTTTTAATAGCTTTTATAAAATATACTCTACATTTCATTATATAAATCTCTATCAAAAACTAACAATTCTATATTTAAACACTTGAGCTAATCAGATAAGAAAACAACTTTTGAGGGTTTATTTACATATCAAAAAACCTATAAAAATTTTAAAAAGATTAGATTAACAGACTTTATCTTAATCCTATTACCTCAACTTATTACTAAATTAATAATTCTATATTTAAGAACTTAAGCTAATCAGATAAGAAAATAATTTTTGAAGGTTTATTTACATATTAAAAACCTTATAAAAACCTTAGAATGATTGGTTCTATAAAGGCTAATAAAATCTTACAACTCCAATTATATAATTATATTACAACCCTCTATAAAAACCTACCTTTAAAAAAAATTAAAAGAATTTAAAGAAATAATAAAAAAATAATAAAAAAATAATAAAAAAAAACTTATGTAATTAAGGTGACTCAATTATAAAAATAATTAAAAAGGGAATTTAATTAAAAATATAAGAATAATTTTAATATCAGTTATATGAAGTGATATGGTGGTGGCCCGGGTGTGGGACAACGACGAGGTCTAAGATGGCTTCATTGTTTTCTTTAATTCATTGTTTTCTTCAATAATAAAATATTAAAATAATTAAATAAATAATTTATTATATATAATTACTCTATAATAATAACATATATAAAAAAATTATAAACCCAAAAAATATATATTATTTATATAAAATTATATAGAAATAATTTTTAAAGAATTATTTATAACTTATATTAATTAGGCAAGAAAAACACCTACTAAAACCTATATATATTTAAATAAATATATATAAACCTTATAAAAGTCTATTAAAGGGTCTTTTAAAATAATTCTTATTATGTACTCCTACTACGTACTCCTATTACATATCTCTATTGCATATTCCAACCACATACTCATACTATACCAGTTCAATATATAATATAAAAATAAAGATTTTGAGATTTAATTTTAAAAATTGGAAAAAGTATAATTTAAGTTTAATTTAAATTTATAATTAATATATTAAAATTTAAAGTTCTATATTTAATATTGGAAATATAATTATAAATTATCTAATAATATATTAAGAAAATCATATATTTTAAAAATTTATAAAAATCCTTAAATAACGTTATTTTAATTCCAAAATAATATAAATAAATTAAAAGTTATTTAATTAAATAATAATTAAAATTATATTTTAAAATAATATATATAAAAGATATAATAATCATTTAAATTTATCTATATTTTTCAACAATTTTTCATTATCTACAACCTTAAATATATAACCATATAATAGGCCTTTTAAATCCAAAAAAATCTTATAAAGTTCTACCAAATTTAATTAATTTAATAAAACAAATTGCATCCAAATAACTCCTAAATTAGTAAAATTATGACTTTTATATATTTTTGGCTTACATTTTTTACCTGTCCGATCACTTCCTAGACCCGATTTGTACCTAAAACGTTCTTATTCTACCTATCGCCCCACTAGTCGAAGAAATGTGACAGGAGCTGATGGAGACCAACGTGAATCAGAAATCAATTTAGACTCAGCCCCCCCACGTACAAGCAGCGTCGTTCTTTTTTTACCCTCATAACCTTTCCCTTCTACTGGGATCTACATACTTACTACACATAAAACTTACCACATATCTGACTTACCTACGCCCAACCTACTTCTTTTTGCATAAGGACATAAAACACATTCACCGTTATAAAGACGCCAATTTTCGGCCCATCGAAAGATATCGGCATCGAGCTTATAGCTTATTTTAACAAAGTGACATACATACTTACATGCCTTTAGGGAACGCACACTAGGAACGCCTACGGGGTATTTTTATCCTATCCTACCTAGGTATTCACTGGAGTCCACTTCTTCTGCCTAGTCTTCGAAAATCGCGTCTCCTACCGTTCGATTATCTTCTATATTCAATCTCTCTTCCCTGCCTCGCCTCCGTCCTTGCGCCTGGCTGGTTCCGGAGCTTTCGCGTCGTGCGAGGCAGAGTAGAGGTCGAGGGGCCCATCATTTAGGAGTAGAGCGTAGAAGAAAATAAGACGGTCTAGGCTGACAGAAGCAAAACTTCGGACGACAGCCTCGGGTCAGCGCCCCCCCTTTTCGTGAAAAAGACATTGCTTCTTGATTATATGTTTTATTTTTTCGGCACCGGAATCCACTACGTACTTCCCAATGCATAGCAGCCAGCTTCCTTCAGCCTTGCTCTAACCAGCAGGCTATCATGAGCCCGCCCTTCAACGCTAGGCCTCAGCATTTCCCTTTCTAGGCCGGCTCCCGTCTTCGCGAGATGTTACCCTCCGTTCAAATGCATCAGATGGTGCATCCATCCCACCATCTCGACTCTTTATCGCCCTTTCCACTAGATCGAAAACAGGATTGTCACTCTTTTCACCATTATACACGTGCCGCTACCAGAGGATCGGAATCTCCTTTAGGTTTTGGCTTCGGTTCCATGCATAGCAGATTTCCCATTCGTTCTTCGCAGCCGATGCATCCGAGGTTGAACGCATTCATGATCCCGTCGCACGTAGCCGACCACGACGAGCATCAGCTTCGACGCAAAACGCCAAATGGGACGATCGATGCCGGATATGATGGCAACCCAGCCCAGCTCGCCTCAGGTCCCCCGCCTTTGAAGCATATGATCTTGCCCGTCTCTAACTTCATGCATACCGTCGCATATGCCCATCAGGATCCACATATCATACAACATCATCCCAAACCCTCCGTCGACGACTGGTCATTCCAACAACACCAACTCTTCAATCTTCCGGATCATGGTAGCATTGCTCTCGACTCCAGCATACTACCGTTCACAGGCGGCTGGCGACGAGGGCTATTCAATGATTCTCGTGCCCTCATGGCCGTCGATGCTACGCCTAATGGATTACCTACAGTGGCTTATCCTTATAATAATGGAGTCCATATACCAACGGCTCTACAGCCTATATACCAGCACCCTCCAGGTCCCGCGATATTTGATAATGGAGGGTTGCTTCCACCTTCTGCCTGGGCCGAGGCGAACGTCCCTAGCTATCATCCTAGTGCGCGCCCGGACAGTCTAAACCATCATGCCGTAAATTACCCGCCCATGCAGCCTCGCTCGTCCAATACCTTCATGCCGGTTAGGACATCCTTGAATACAATGGCCCATTACGAGGAAGGTTCCATGGGTCTGCACACACCATCCCAGGGGCTGGAGTCTCTTACCCTCGAACCTACTCAGTACGTTAGGCCTCGATTAGAGTTGAACGAGAGTTCGGCGCCTGTGATGTTCCGAGAGAAGGCGCTCGCAAATGCCCACAGGTCCTATCTAGAGCTTCTAGCATATCTACATTGTAGCAAAAAGTCTCAGTGCCGTTCCGCCCAGGATTCCAGGTCGTCTAAGATGGTGATTTTCCCAAGAGTACCAAGGCCTCTGAATCACCCAAGTTGTTTCTTGACCCCGCGGCGTTCTCGAGACACGCATAGCTTTAGAGACTTCAGCAATAATAGTCATCATGTAGTGAGTTCTCCACTGGAGGGACCGTCGGATATATACGGACAGCACGCTATGAAGCACCTGTCGCGAATGGAAGACGCCTCTCGCTCGGCCTTCTACTATCCGTTCCATGGGGATAGTTCGGGATATCCCGTTACCGACTCCGAACGAGGGAGGCTACTGCTCAAGCCCCTCTCTAATGCGAAGGCTGCTGTAGAGATACTGACTCATTTATGCGAACAAAGCGGTTGGAAATGGGTAGATGGCATGTTACTTGGTGGTTGTTTACATTACGGCCTCGAGCGTTACGAGCAATCGTTAGAATGGTTTCAGAGAGTTATATCTCTAGATGAGACGTAGGTTCTTGTTTTAAACCTATTCTTTCTTTTTTTTTTTTGTGTCGGTTTCCAGTAAAATAGCTAGCTAACCGTGCTTTCAAGGCATGTTGAGGCCATTTCCAATGCGGCTGCGACTCTTTATTGCTTGAATAGACATGAAGAGGCTGAGCGGCATTGGTTGCGGGCGGTCCGCTTACGACCCAGTTTTCTGGAAGCCCTGGAGCACCTCATCGGGCTTCTATGTTCCAGCCATAGGAGCAAGGAAGCTGTCGATATTATTAATTTTGTTCAACAATCCCTTCGCCTCTCTGATCCATCCGGTTGTGATGGTAACCCTGATGCTAGCAACGGGGCACATCATTCTATATACGGCGAAGCCCAATCGCATCCGAATTCACGTTGTGATCCGGCACATAGTAGCGACAACGTAGAGGAATCGAGGTTGCCTGGCTTTGGATCCAGCGGCTATCGCGTAGGCGGCAGCGAGAATGGCCGCATTATAGCTTTAATTCATGCCAAAGGGAATATGCTATACGCCTTAAAAGATATTGATCAGGCGTCCGAAGCCTTCGAGGAAGCTGTGCTAATTAGCGCTGGGAAGAAACTTAAATGCATCAATTCGTTAATACGCCGAATACAGGCCGTCCTATCCCCTTCAGATCTATGTGGGTCCTCGAGACGAGGTAGTCTTCGGCTGCCATCTATTGGACCACTGTTGCTCCCCCCAGAGAAGGCGAGACATACGGCCCAGTTGGTTTTCGCGACTCATGGTGAACTGCCTGGGTTGCGTTTCGTGCCGGACGGCGCGCCAAAAAGGTCGGCAATCTCCACTACAAGTAATTCGTTGCTATCGTTGGCAAAAATATTCCAAGATGCCATGTCGAATGGGGGTTCCTTTCCAAGGTTGTTACGCCAGCCTTCCGGCATTGGTGACATCTTGGCGCTCTACTACTTATCTCTATCGCTCTCTGAGAGCCCTTCGACAGCCAACAATGTGGGGATTCTATTGGCCAGTGTCCAGCACACGAGTCCGGCTTCTCAGTTACAGATTCTGGAAAGTCCTAACGTACCACAGATCCCTGGGATTGCTCCCGGTAGTGGTCTCGCCTTAGCTCTTGCGTATTACAACTATGGTCTAAGCTTGGACTCTAAGCACGTTCATCTCCACACGAATCTAGGAAGTCTGTTGAAGGATATTGGTCAGCTGGATATGGCAATCCAAATGTATGAGCAAGCAGTGGCCTGTGACGGCAACTTTGATATCGCTCTTACAAATCTCGCCAATGCTGTCAAAGACCGTGGACGCATCAGTGATGCAATTATGTATTATAGGCGGGCTGTTAACGCTAACCCCGAATTTGCGGAGGCTGTGTGTGGTCTTTCCACAGCCCTGAACTCCGTTTGCGATTGGAACGGTCGAGGTGGCATAATATTGCACGATGGAGAATACGACCGCTGGCATGTGGACGAGAAGGGAATGATTCGGGACGCCAAAACTGAAGGGGTAGGCAGCGGTTTAATGAAGAAAGTCGTGGAAATCGTTTCGAGGCAGCTTGCCGAGTCTTGTCATTGGGGCTCCGGTATATTGCGAAATGGAACGCTCGAGCTTCTAGTCTCACAGATCAATTACTTAGCGGCGGAGGGAGCACAAAACTATCCGGATATCGAGAACGCCCTTCGTGGATGGGTAAGTCAACCGTGGGAAGGCTCGAAGATCCTTCGCCTCGTGGAGCGTTCTATGAAAGTGATGGTGCGCCGTTGGTACTTAGATAAGTACATTCACAACCGCTCTTCACAGACAGGATACCCTCGGCTTAAGCTACCAGCTTCGCTAGCTGTTCCAGCAGCCCCGACAGTGCTTCCTTTTCATACCTTCACCTGCCCATTAACGGCGAAGGATATACGTATGATCTCACAACGGAACGCCGCTAGGATATCATGCTCTACTTTAAAGTCACCGTGGCTTCCTAATTCCGTGTTTCCACCCCCTCCACCGCCCAGCCCGCAACTAAATATCGGATACGTATCATCCGACTTCAATAACCATCCACTCGCGCACCTGTATGTCCTGAGCCTTTCTCTATAGAATGTTGGTCTTTCCTGTTCCGCCAGCTAACTATATATAGCATGCAATCCGTGTTCGGATTTCACAATCCATCGCGAGCCAAAGCTTTCTGTTATGCCACTACAGCAAGCGATAAATCAATTCATCGGTTGCAAATAGAGCGTGAAGCGCCTGTTTTTCGTGACGTGAGCAATTGGCCTTCAGAGAAGCTTGTGGAACAGATCGTCAAAGATGAGATTCATATATTGGTTAATCTAAATGGCTACACCCGAGGTGCGAGGAATGAGATATTCGCAGCTCGGCCGGCACCAATCCAGATGTCTTTCATGGGATTCGCCGGTACCCTTGGGGCAGAATGGTGTGACTATATCTTGGCTGATAGAACCGCCATCCCCCCATCCACACTACGACCTATGAGGAACAATACAGAATTAGAGGACGTTTTCCAGGATGACGAGTTCAGCGAAACAGGAGACTGGATGTATTCCGAGAATATTGTATTTTGCCGCGATACCTTCTTCTGTTGTGACCACGCACAATCGTGTGACTCGAGTGAAAGGAGCATGACGTGGGTTGGTGAGCAGCGACGCCGTTGGAATATGCGCAAGGAACTTTTCCCAAATCTTCCAGACGACACAATTATATTAGGAAACTTTAACCAGCTATATAAGGTATGTGCCTCTACAGCCATATGTTAACTCAAATAAGCAATGACTAACCATAGCTACTAGATTGACCCTTCCACATTTCGCACGTGGTTGCGTATCCTTTCCAATGTCCCTAAAGCTATTTTGTGGCTGCTTAGATTCCCTGAACTGGGCGAGAGCAATTTGAAGAAAACGGCTAGGAACTGGGCCGGTGATGACGTGGCAAGCCGAATTATCTTCACAGATGTAGCGCCGAAGCAGCAACACATTTCCCGAGCGCGCATCTGCGACCTCTTCCTAGATACACCGGAGTGTAACGCGCACACGACAGCGGCGGACGTTTTATGGTCCAGTACCCCATTGCTAACCCTACCAAGATATCCATATAAGATGTGCTCCCGCATGGCAGCGTCGATTCTCAAAGGGGCGTTACCTAAAACACCAACCGGCGATGAGATAGCTCGGGAGCTGATTGCCTCGAATGACGCCGATTATGAAGCACTAGCCACTAGACTTGCGGGAGGCCTGTCTTATCGATACGTAGATGGAGGGTACTGCGAGGGGAGTGGGCGACTAGCCGATATGCGAAAGATTCTTTTTGACTCGAAGTGGAAATGCGCGCTCTTTAACACACGCAGATGGGTATCTGATTTAGAGTGGGCATACGAAGAAGCATGGCGGCGTTGGGTGGCTGGGGAAGGCGGCGACATCTATCTACCCATAGAGCAATAATGAGGTTTTTCAGAGATATGATTGGTCATCATAGCCTTCGGTCTCGCATTGGACATAGGCAGGGAATGGATTCGGGAATATTCTCTACCGACTAAGGATGTTCATGGCATCGGACGTGGCACATCTCTTATGCCGCCTATCCGTTTAAGGAGCAGGGAGTTCCGGTGACTTGAGAGAAGCCAAATATCTACCAGCTTGAAATTTTCAAGAGGGCTTCCAATTGCATGTTTGAACCTGAATTACGCCAAATTTGGACGAAGAATTCGACGTTTTTATGATAGAACAGGTGGCGGACTCGGACCAAGTGCTGGTAGGGTTGCGTTACCTTTTGGGACAGAAATATGCAGTCGTTTCAGTAGCGACGGGCAGGGGCGTTTGGTATTATGGCAGCGTGAATTTTATTGGGTTATGCTGCTGATGGAATCTTGTAAATATACCCAGAGCTAATGCCCTTTCCATGGGGCAGGGCTAGTTATCTCGCTCAGTTATGAGTTCTTTTCTTTTCTCCATTTCTCATTTTATTCTCCTCTTATAGGAAAAAAAAAATTTTCACTTGTTTTACAGTTAACTCGAAAAAAAAACCCCCCAGAAACAAGATGTCGTCTCCGTTTGTTATACGTAGAATATCCCTATACTAACCAAAAGCCTTTCAAGCTTTTGTAAACACGGCAATTCCGTCCGCCAATTAAATACGTCGCAATTCATTCACAGCAAGCGGCTTAATGAGGATGTGGTTACGCAAAAGTAAGTGAGACGCAAGTAAGATGTAAGTGAGGTATGAGTTAGATATATGTTGAGCAGTCGGGCAATATGTGGTCCCCCGAAGTACCTAGGTATGCAATCTACTTCTTAAGGTAAATACATACCTGCTAATGGAAATATGCCGACTCGTCCTAGTTCGTTGGCCTCTTTTTTTCCTTTGGTCTTGGTAGTGGTGGGGGGGGTGAAATGGTTTCAGCCGGCGAAGAACGAAGATGGGGTGCGGCTGAGCGTTAGTTAGGCAGGAAATGTTTTCAACGGTCACGATGTCTAAAGCACTATCGACAGAATAATCAAGGGAGGCCCCAGCAGACCCGAGATGCTAGACTCGCTTGGCTTTACCGTTTTAAGGTGACAAGTGGAAAAGGGCTCGACAATTGGGTCCTAGCGAATCAGTAAAAACAAGGCAGAGAAAGGCAGACAGCTTAATTTAAAATCTATTACGAGTACCTATATGGCGTAGAATTAGATAGTTAGGTACATACCTTGGGTAACCATCTAGGTTAGTTAGAGTATTATAGGTATATTCTTTGTGTTCCTGTTTGAAAATAGAGACTTGAACAGCTAAGTAGATGCAGTGAAGAACTTTATATAATAAATTCATTAGTACGCTAGGAAAGAATAATATTGTACATGGTGATTGCCGGGCCAGCGGGGGGCTCCTTCAGCCATATTGAAGTTTCAGCCGGTGAAGATGGGATCCCAAGTCAATGGATCGCTGGAGAAGCCACGCTACGCAGATCGTCACCCTAACGAACTTTAAACGGCGCGGGTCACGCTGATCGTTTTTATGAAGTACCGATACTCGAGATATATACAAGCGATTCTTATACCATTTGAATATAAAAATGAGGTACAGAGCAGGGGGTTGGAATGCAAAAGGAACAAACTTGCTAGGACCCCCTGTCGGATCTGGGGTTCGCGCATACCAGGTATGATGAACATACTTAGACATATCAATATGTACGTACATATTTCATATAAAGTAGGTACACGTATATATACGTATGTTGTAAACGGGTGGTATATTATATTGTGGCTATCTGTGGTCGTGTGGTCTGGATAGTTGGTCGTTTTGATGGGTTGAATAAAGGGGGGCGGATATCTGCGAAACAAATCACCTTGATCTAAACCTCACTCGGCATCTGCCATCTTAAATCGGAAGTCCGTGAGCCTCGTGGTTCTCCACCAACCCAGGAACTGAGTTTTCATTTGGTCTATCCTTTTTTTTTTTTTTTTTTTTTTTGGCATCCCATTTTTCACTCTAACCTAGCCTATTGAAGTTTTTAAAACGGACCCAAGTTTGTTTATCGGATGGTCCACGGGGGAACTGGCTACCTGCTTTATGACGACTTCTGCTCATAGTCTACTCATATGTAGTCTAGTCAGTCCCTAGGTTAGGTAATTTAGATATTCCGTCACTCTTTCGAGGTAACGAGTACGGTAAGTCACGCAGAGAAGGACGCTATGGAATATACCCAACATGAAAAAGAAAGGGAAAAGAGGGAGGATATAAGAGAACGCAATGACAAAATAAAAATAAAGGAATGTATACAAGAATAAAGAATGAAATATGGTAAATGAGGGAAAAGGAAGGAAGTGAAGGTATTTTGCAACTGTACGAATCCCCCCCCTCGTCCCATCCCCCGCTACGTTGAACTGTTGAATCTGTTGGACTACGTTGACCGCGGATATGGGGCAACCCCCTTATCCACATACTATCTACGTATTATGGGTATTACGCCTACTTTTATGGCCTTATACCTACATTTACCTGACGCCAGAGGCGGTAGCTGGTGATTTATTTATTTCTTTTTTATTTCTTTTTTTTTCCTGCTCTTTGCCCACATTGCTTTTTAACGCGTGTTTTTTGCTTGAGCTGTAGGCTAAAGAACACACGTAGCACGAACCTTGAACCTTGGGGAGAACATTAACTTGGTTCAGGCGAATCAGCTACCTGATCAACGAAAAAAAAATATGATACACTTACACGCCTCCGTCAGCTAAGTACATACATGTGCGTATTTTACTAGTAAAATAACTACATATGTACATACCTATACATACATATACATACAATACATCATAATGTGGATTATGTATGGCGTCCAAGTACATGTCTACCTACATGTAAGTAGTTATCTCAAGGCAGGATCAGATGGGGAAAGAAAACATTGTTTGATACGTACCGGACGAACACTTTACATGTAGCTGTTGAGGAAGCTGATGAGGAAGGATGTGGGTCTCTTAAGGACTTACAGATCTACACCCGCCCACAGTGTATTACGCCGCCGCTACTGCCGTCACTTTTGTTACTGCTGTTGTTACTATTACTGTTACTACTGCTTTCGCTGCTACTGCTGCCGCTGCCGCTTCTACTGCTACTGATATTCATGTGCTCGGTCGTGCTTACTCTATCTATTCGGTTTCACCTGCTCCAGTTTACTCTATTCTAGCTCTGTTCTACATACATCTTCGTACACATGCCTTCTCTCCTCAACCAACTTGGTTTAATATTGTACCATCTCGGCCCCTATCCCCGCCTCTTAATTCGTTTAACTTCACTCCTAATATACGTCCCATACATACATCCATCCTCTTCTATTCTGTGCTCTCGTCTCTCTTCCCTCCCTTCATCTTCATCTTCACCTTCACCTTCACCTTCACCTTCACCTTCACCTTTACTCTCTACCCAACACATACAATCTATCCTAGTCCGTATCGAATTTATCCCCGGTATCACTCCGTATGGCACTACTTGCCGCTGCTGAAATCTATACAAGGCCTTCACCATCCGCAATTATCAAAGCAGCCTCGGCCTTTCAGCTATATTCCTGATCTACGTCGACGGGAAGCCAAGTTTTAGCTTCTCGTAGTTTCTATGACTGTAAATTTATAATCATAATTCGACGCTCTCGGGCGGCTCGGACAACTGGAAGTCAAAACTCGAAAGAAGCTAATAGGGCATTGGTGATCAAGGCAGTGGTTTCTACTGTTATCGAAGTTATGGTTTAAGAACGGGGTCGATGGCCATCCTTCCAGCGATTCGGCTATCGCTTTCACTGATATATCCTCACGCAGTATCCTCCATAACTAGTTATACTTTCCCCTGCTGTACAAGTCTCTCGTTTATCTAACCCATCGCATCACACTACTGTGTAGCTCATCCCTACCCCTCGCTTTGCTGTTATCATTCCCCTATTTATATGTTCCTTGATTATCTCGTCGCCATGTCTCGGCGGGGCCCTTGGACACATCGCGAAGATGAGATACTGAAGGAGATCGTCGAACAGCAAGGTGCCTTGAACTGGGTTAAAATAGCACAGCGCGTACAAACAAGGTCGCCAAAACAGTGTAGGGAACGCTATCATCAGAATCTGAAGCCCGGCCTCAATCACAGTCCCATCACACCTGAAGAAGGGGCTATAATTGAGAAAATGGTTTGCTCGATGGGAAAGCGTTGGGCCGAGATTGCTAGGGCTCTGAATAATCGAAGCGATAACGCAGTCAAGAACTGGTGGAACGGCAGTATGAACCGCCGACAGCGCCTGATGCGTAGAGCTACTGAAAACCACTATGCTAGAGTTCATAGCCTAAATACCCTTGGCATGTCTGTACCGGAGCGGTCGCAGGCTCCATCATACCATTATCAAGATTCACGCCGCCGCCACTCGCACTCAAGCTACCCAAGTTGCTCGCCCCACGGCAATCACGGACATGACGAATATCGTGAACAACAGCCTACACACTTCCGCGAGGCCACTAACACATCACGCCCAGCATTTCCTTCTGACTATCCCCCCGCCTATCAAATCAGTCGCCATTCCGTCGATCATTCTAACTACGGCATGACCTCTCCGCATAACTATCAACACCGTCTGGCTCGTTCTTGGGACGGTTACTCGGATATATCAGGACTTCCGTCGCCTTCTACGACTTTATCATCCCCCATCGAGCCTCTGGAACCGCCTGCTCCTAATACACCATGGGAACGGGGACATGGCCTGGCGAGCCGCTCTATACAAGGTGCTAGCCACTCCGAAGAGCCTCTTATAGAGTTGCCGCCATTACGGCTTAGGGATTCACTCTCGCCGCCACGTGAAATTCAAGCCTCAACCCTCAGTCATGATTTAATATCAAGGACGGATGATATTCATGCAAACGAGACACGACTACCGCCAATTGATGAATACATGTTAATGACGGGGTATGGGGAGCCTAATCAGCCATTGCGCGCGGTGTCTGCCGCCTTGCCACGCCACTTGACACGACATCCAGTACAACACAGTCCAGGGTTAAGACCTCCATCTTCACACCACTCCCCATATTCACAGCATGGGGATAGATACCACAGGACGGACCTTCAGTTCCTAGCTCGCTGAGTATATATGACTATTTAAAAGTACACCTACTGGGATTCGATTCACGAATTGGGAATAACTAACTACTTCTATATGGAGTGGTACAAAAGGTGGACTTATCAGCGCGCAGGTAAAGAAAAAGGATGATTTAGCAAGACATGCTGTCGAACGGGACGTTAATATAGCAAGGAGTGATTGGGCGTTGACGTTGATGTTAATGTTGGTGCTTGAGAGCATGGATTTTCTAATACTACTAGACGGTTGGGTACATTTATTTGGGATGTGTCCCTCCCTTGGGGTGACCGGCGTTGGGCAGCGATGGGTTTCGAATGTGCCTTTACTATATATGGCCATTTTTTTCACGAGATTCATGCATATATGTGATAGATAAGATAGGAAGGATGCTTAGGAATACTATGGTAGAAGGCTATTTGGGTAGTTTCTTGGAAAACGTTAGGGTTGTAGTCAACCTTATTATTTGGGACTATTATTTGGATGAATTAGACAAGAAGTCGGGTCCCGGGGAACCTTGGGATTACTAGTAGATCTTCTCTTCAGATCTTCTTTCTCAATTCCAACTTCTTTAACTAATTCGGTCCGATACTACAACGCAACGAGTTATATGATATATTCGCACAGCATCACTATACACGCACTATGATGGTGCTACATAACTTGGATACAATCAATTAACAATGTCGATACGACTGAAGACGTTTTATCAACATGATTCTTATTTCATTCCAGCTCTCTTTATTAACTTATAGTATCTAAGCAGGGTTAACTGTGGACCGAACAAGCACGGAGGGTTCACGGGATACTGAACCACTGGGTCAAATGAACTGTGTGGGACGGCCCCCTCTCAAAGAGTAAAACTACCCTTCAACGGTGGCCGAGATGCCGTGGCCCTTGATCCTTCCGCTTCACGAGTAAAAACCGGTCAACAAGACTCGATGATGCCGTGAAACGCACCAAGTCTAGCAAAGGAAGAAGGCCATTGTAATCCCTATGATGGAAGTTGTTTTGTCTCGATGTCTCTCCGAGATCAACAGTGAAGCGGACGTTATAGAATGGTTTCAGGGTTTACCCCTATTGTGAGGGTCTGCTTTGCGGCATACCAGGAAAGTGTTACAATGGGTGAGATGGTAAATATGCCCGAGGGCGGCGGGTATTGGCTGCCAAGTTGCCTTTTCCCTGGGTAAGGCGTAGATGAAGGACAATAATATGAACGTTGCCGCCTAAGTCCGAGCCAGCCGGTACACAAGGGAGGGACCCCCCTTGTTTGGTTCGACCAACCAGCCGGTGGTATCATGTTGCAGATCTATGATCCTACTGCATACGCTTTGCTGCTCTATCTCCAGTCGTCCATCTTGTGTATCCTTCGTCCTAACCCCGGAGAGATGGAGTTGGTTAGTGGCAAACTGGTGACAACGATCGAGCGTTACAACGAGGAGAAAAAGAAAAGAGAACGATCACTAGGCAGACTGCGGGATGGATGCACACATATATCGAGTATGGTTGTGTATTCCAGGGCGTCTGTATCGTCAGCCACATACTCGATCCGAGTGCTATCGTCGCCCACCCAATGCCCTTACATTATCAGATACACGCTCTATATACCAAAACGTTCGCTGATACATGAATACTTGTAGCCAGGCGCTCATAATCACGCGCCCTTTACTCCCCCTCAACCCTCTTCCCCATTAACATTGGCGTTTGCCGGCAAATCATCAATTTGGCGGGAAACGGCCGCCACCACAACGCATACGCCTTGGGGAATCAGGGCTGTAGGATACCTATTGTTCATCAAGGAGGGGTTTTCAACGGCGAAGTAATAACCTACCCGCATATTGTACGAGGAAACAGGCGATGAGGATCTCGCCAACCTGCCCTCCTCTATTACAAACAAGGCTACCTATACATATGCACATGCATGTGTAAGTACTTACTACTATCCACGTATGATAGTTCCATGCGGCCAGCCGCTCCCTTGCAGACCGCTCTGTGCGGAAAAATCAGAAACCCGTCTGCTTTTTTTTTTTTTTTTTTTTTTTTTTTTTTTTTTTTCTTCTTCTTTCTCTCGAAGACAGGACAAGCTTAAACTCAGGCATTTGCACCAACGAGGCAATCCAGGATGAGCCGGTTAGGGAGTGATGAATAATAGGATGTGTACACCGCAAATTAGCCGCGCGACAAGGACATGGGGATGAAGGAAGTAACACTATCTGTTCAATAATGTGGATTGCGGAAAGATCCTCGCCCCCCTTTTCTGTCTCTCTCCCTCTCGGCTACCTCCCGGTTGATGGGATTCCGACCGTTTGACTGTTGGAGGAGAGTGTTACCGGCAGCCTGGTACTGACGAGCTGGCGCAGGGATCTCTATGCCTACATGGTTTATACATGACCTCGTACATACAGCTACGTTACGCGCGTGACGAGACGGCCATGTGAGTTTAAAGGTTGAGCTTTGGCTGGGGTTGATGTTAGGTAGTCTTGGCTAGGCGTGCGTGATCCGTGGTCCTGTCGGTACTTGAAAATGGTTATTGCATCATTATCATTATCATCATCATCGTCATCATCATCATCATCATCACCATCATCGCTATCATCGCTACCATCTAGACTCAACAAATATATGCGCATCCGTATACCTATCTGCCCGCATATGTCTTCATATATGCCTTAACCTAGGTCCTAGGTAGGTGCCCATGCATACAGGGTACAGATATAAATTGGGTTGTTATATTTATAAGTTATAGCCGTAGGTAACCTTAATATTCTTAGGTCGCCGATGTGATGCAAGATTCGCGTGCTAGAGATTGTCCTACGCATCATGCCGCTGGGGGCGCGATATATTGGATGCTATATTGTATTTAATACCTCTATTTTACTTCTTCTCTCTTTTTTTGGCTACTCAATCTATAAAATACGCACGTTGTCTAGCCTCATACACACGGACATACCGTTCCGAGACAAGAAGAATTCGCTGAAGAGACATACTTGATTACTAATTATAAAATCGACAATGGAATTCTAAAGACGGCGAAGAAATGCGCACAGGAAAATAATACCCAATAATAATAGTTAATACCTAATAACGAGAGAAGAGATAGGGACCCCATAATAAAGCGCTTTCTCCGATCTCCGCAGGGTACACAGGCCCGGAGATCTGGTTCAGCTACGCTCGGTTATCGAGAACCGAACCCCAAGTTGAAAGTATCAAAGTACATTCATTCCCCCGTTTCATTCCCCCGTCCTCCCAATTACATACAATGGGATTATATTGCGAATTAAAAACAGGTACATGCCCCCAGGCAGGTACCTAAGTTAGGACGTAGGTGTCACATATCATAATCCAATCTACGTACGCACATACAATAATCTACATACGCGTTCCTTGGCAGTTGGACGCCAACGGCAAATCGTCATCATTCATCATCATGACTTTGGACCTTGGTAGTTTTACCAGAAACGACCGGGGAAAAAAGGTTGTCGATCTGAGAAGCTGCACGAGGAGAGGAAAAAGAAAACAACGGCAAGTACTAGATGGGTTAGTTGGTACAGTACATAGGTAATTACATGAAACATGGGTGATGGGTACCTAATAAAGAAGGTACAATACAGTAGCTTGGGATACCTACTTATCACATGCCTAAGAATAGGTAGGATTTACAGAAAAGATAGGTACCTAGGTACTTAAGGTTAGTTATTAGATACCTACCTAGGTAAGGTTTAAATTCATAAAATCCCATCTTGATAATAATTATAATTATAATAATACCAAGACCTCAAGATTGACCTCAAGATTAAGCTCAAGATTAAGCTCACCGTCTTACAGGAATTCTATAGAAAACAACAACAACAACAACAACAACCACGGCGACAACGACGACGACGACGCACATTGCACACTTATCACCACCACCGCCACCACCACCACCACACAACACAACACAACACAGCACGACCGTCCAAGACACGATCCCAACCCATACGTCTCGGGAAAAACCGGTCGACGTTGACTCTTTCTATATCCATGTCTCAGTTCCATCTCCGTCCCCTTGTGCACCGGGTACCGTACCAAATAACAACCACTGTCTCGACCAACCGAGGAGCCTCTGATCTCGGAAGCCACTCCGTCCAATGCAACCGCTCGGATCTCCCTCTTGGCCCTGAAGATCTCCCTTTCCCCCCCAAGGATCCATTCATCGTATGTACTCGGCAGGAAAAAATTCCCCCCAAAATTTTTAAGCTTCGCCGTACTAATTAATTAATGTCATACATGGCCCCTTTTCCTTTCGTCCTTTGCTCACCGGCTTCTTGACCTCCCGGCCAAAAACCCACTTCTTCTTCTCCTCCTTCTCCTTCCTCTTCTTCTCTCATACTTGTATGCTAGGGATGTACGAGGAGATGGAGTAGCCATGAGCGCATAGTACACGTACGTAAGGAGGCCCATGCGGCTTATACATACATACTTAGTTTTTAGTCATAAAAGGCGTCCGGTCTAGACGGCACCGTAGGATTGCGGGAAGAGTTCAATAGACAAAAACGAATGCATGTGTAAAACACCCCGGCTGCTTACAAGTCAAGCTTATTTCCCCCCTCATCACCTGTACGTGTGTACGGGAAAGAGCCCGAAGCCCGGGGCCTCGAGGCCGTCAACTCGATATACCCACGGACAGATAGATTTCTCTTAAGATGTCACGACCTCCGTCTGGAAACTGCTGCACAGGCATTAATTGCCTCATTCTATTAAACGATACACGATGTAGCGTCTCTTGCATTATGGCATTGGTCCCTGGCCTCACCGTTATTCACGTCTATAGTAATCGTGCTAGTTCTCACACTATTCGCTGTTTTCACTCCCCGGTGTCTGCGAGGACATCTGACGCCTCCTAGTCATTTCAAATGCCGAGCTAGGACTCTAGTCCCTGTTGCTATCAGGTGGCTTTGATAATACTATTGGCATTCGTGGGGAATCCGAGTAAGCAGCCACTGCCGGGCTCACTGGAGATGCTTGGACCACTGTGTCTAGACTGCTCGTACAAGAATCTCGTGGGCGGATCGTTCTTGCGGCTGACGGCAACCGGGTTTCCCAAGACTCCGGGGAGCCGGACGAGTCACTTACTGGCTCTCCATTTACGCCCTCGGTTGGGTTTTCTTTCATATCCTTCAGACAAGGTTTCCATAGCCCTGTCTCACCGGTCTCCTCTGTCCCTGCGGGGGGCTTTGCGGTAGCTTCGTCGCTAACGCCACCGATTGTGATAATGGGAGATACATCGTCTCCAGGTACAAAGGAGAACCCTGACAGGCACCGTAGACGCCTGTCGTCGAGGTGGCGGCCCATGTTCTCCGGGATTTCCTCAAGCCTGCAGCTGCTCAAATGCCGATGATCGCTCTTCGGGCGCAATGAAGTCTCATCTTTGCTGTTACTCTTAGATGTCTCGTTGTCAAGTAAGTCCTCTAGTATCTGCCGTCTAGTTTGCTTCCTGCGCCACCAGGGGGGTATTAACACCATTCCAGCTCCGTTTTCTACATCTGATGCGTCGGATATATCATCCGAAAATAGTGGCTTTGGAATTATGTCATCAGCAGAAGTAATCGGTGTTTCTGGCCTCCTCCCTGTTCCAACATCCTCTCCGCTCTCTCCTGTGACTCTTGATGTCTTGTGAAGGTGATGCCTACCCTTACGGCGAATCGTACTAGTAGTGGTCATGGTATCATGCCGTCGGATCTCTTCGCTCATGAGAAAGTCGCTGTCTTTGTCAAGTACCTTTGGTACGGGTTTGGTGTCGTATTGATCGATATCTTCGGGTGAGCCAATAGATGCATCTGTACGGGTAAACGTCAGATGGAAATATCTTATATTCCTGTTTTACAGGGGAATATTATGTGGTTAGCAAAGGAACGTACTATAGATTGTCTGCGTGCTGAGGCGCTTTAGCTTAGAGACAAACTGCTTAGCCTGAGGCCCATTCCTATCGACTACGCTATTCGTTCTAGCCAGCGTAACCGCTTCGAGGCCATCGTTCGATGTTTTGGAGAGTAGTACTTCGAGGCGCTTGATTTCGGCTTTGTACTGACTCTCGCGTTCCAGCCATTCGTCAGCTACGGACTTGAAATGCTCCAGGTGATGTTCGAGCGATTGTCTCGTTTCGATATAAGCAGCGTCGGTAGTTTGAATTTGCTCCTGGGAATTGGCGAAGCCTTCGATTAGGTGCAGGACGTACGAGTTATATTCGATGGGAATTGACTGCAATGTCCCCTGGGTCATAAGAATGACCTGGAGCGACTCGACCATCTGGTCCAACGAGGGATTATACCATATTTTGTCCTGCTCGCGGATGAACAAACTGGTATCGCCGCTACCGGTCAAGGGTTCATGGGAGGAATGGCTAGCTAGACTTAAGTTGCTAGTAGCCCGTCTAGGTCTACGCTCGGGGGACGTCGGCGTCTGAGGGATACTAGGAGTACGAGAACGTTGCCCGATACGAAGCCAGCCAAAGTCGGTCATGTTGTAGACGTATTTCTTGTATCAACACGTATCGATACGCGACGACATAAACAAGGCTAGACATAAGGATCGCGCAAATGGTTGCCAGTTTGAAATATTTACGATGGGTCGAAAGTCAGGTATTGCGTAGGGAGAAGGACGAGCGTGCCTCGGGAACGGTGCTAAACGAATAAGAAAAGAAGGTTACTTGAGAAAGGAAGAAGAAACTCGAATAGTTTATTTGGCAAGTTTGTTTCCTTCGTCAAGGGAAGTCACGACCGACTATGCTTAACATTGCAGGATTGATATTCTTGGTAACTGCGGGAGCTACCTATGTAGGTACCTAGTAGGTAGCTACTTCCTCATCTGTAGTACGTGCACCCCCTAATGCACCTAATGGGAAAGCACATATCATGTGTCCATGCATGTTTACATGATGCACCATCTGTATCATCGGTGCTGTACCATCTATAAGCATCTGCGTGCGTCCATATACACATGCTTGATACCCCTTCCACCTTAGGTAATTCAAGGGGTAAAACCCACACAAACTCAAACGCACCGGGTGATTTATCTGCTAAATGCATTCGCCGAACGAGACTACAAATAGTAGTATCGTCTTATACGTGTTATACCCGTTAATAAAGCCAACGCTTTTGCTATATGTGCCTGTCATTCCCCGTATCCATCTTGAAAATTCATGTTGTATCCATTCTCCTATTAGTCGAATAAATCTCCCGCCCTTTGCCGCTGTCTCGATCTACCCTCGAGTCTATCAGCGAAGAGCTCCTTTCCTGAATTCGCCCCTAATTTTTCGGGGAATAGCTCCTTCGCCGTCTTGCCCGCACTACCCTTAATAGCAAATCCTTGGTTTGCGCTTCTCTGGCTTGCTGTGCCACGAATATTAAAGCTCGAATCTCTAGATCCGTCTGCGCTCGTGATTCTGTCTGCTAGTTTATTACTCTTTGACGGGACTGTGATCCTATCTTCGAGTCTGCGTCCCGGCGCCGCCCGTGTATCGCTACTCTCGTCCATTAGGGGTAGCATGATCCCCTTAGCTAGTAAAGTAGTTGTATCCTCTACTTCATCCCCGAGACGCCCGGATCCCTCAGCCGAGCTATCAGGGAAAAGCTCCCTAGCCCTGGTACTACGTGATATGCGACTTTTGATTGCGTGTGCCCTATCGCGATTCCGAGCCGCTAATCTATCATTTGCGATGCCATCCATCACCTGGTCGCTATCTCGGCCATGGGGAGAAGCTGATCGTCTCCGCCGAGACTCGTTCTGGGCATTGGAGCCGCCAGGGAATAGCTCTTTACCACGATTATCGGGACGGTTGTCAGGGCGATACGAATCCCTTCTGTACCCATCTTCGCTTGCATCTGGTGTGTCCGACCGCCTGCGCCGAGGTCGCGAGTGCGGTATGCGACGAGACAAGGTAACCTCGTCATCATCATATAGGCTGACGTCGAATTGCTCATCAGCATCTCGGTTTCGGGCCTCTCTTGTTCGCCTACGGTTGTAACTATCGCCGTCGCGATCACGATATCTCCGGGCTTCGCCGCGCCGCCGCCGCTCTTCCGGGTCATATTCGGGATTTAGAAGGTAGAAACGGCTCCTTGAAGCAGCGCCTACCTGCTTCCTATCAGATGCGATGGCCAATCGTACTTGTAACATAACCTCTGGTCTCTTCGAAAAGGGTTTGGCCGATAATAATTGCCGTAAAGGGAGTTGAGATGCGTCATCTATGTTTTGGGCTGCTAAAGATATGAGCGCGCGGGTTGCGACTGATCCTGAACCAAACAGTAAGTTGGCTGAGGAGTCGTCTATCCACTCTATCCTCTCCATTGGAACTTCCGGGAAGTGTTCGGCGACATAAGCCTTGACCTCTTCGGGATTCATAACATCGAGACCTCTGATATGAACTTTGCCGGGTATAAGGGCGTCATCATCATCTATTTCTCCAGGCGAGCGATCGCCCTAAAAAGGGATAAGTTAGCATTTTGTCGCGTCTCCTTCAACTGGTCAATGGTAATAGAACATACGGGCGCATCTTGGAAATCCGGTTCGGGGACGATAGGCTCATCGGGTATAAGGTCAACATCCACATCCATCTCCATGTCAAGATCCATTGCGTCCATTTTGTCTCGCACCTATCCACTAAGGTGCGTTGTTGATGGCAGAAGCTGAACTTTTGGGAAACTGGCCGAAAGTAATCGCTGATTCTAAAGGCGTAAAGCGCGCCGGAAAGGAGGAGCAACCAAGCTGCGTTGGGAGGAAACTTATTAACGCCGAACTATGTTTCTAAAGCTAATAAGTCTATTATATATTGATGCGGTTCGATCGTGGGTAATGGTAATGTAGAATATTCTATGTAATCAGGTAAATCTCGTAAGATGAGGCTCTTGCTAATCGGCGACGTGGATATATCGTTGAATGACAATAGAGAGGATGTTCTTAGCTGATAAAGTACGTAGTAGATGCAAGGGGAAATATATATGTACTGCCTTTGCTCGCTTTGGTTTCTTGCCAATATCCAATGAATTTGTAGTTAAGGTTAGTGAAGTTGAAGTTTCGAAAATAGCTTGGTAACCATCCCGTCAGAAGAGAAAATTGATTGCGCAGTCTTGGCATTCTACCTTAAAAATTCCAACCCTTTCTTATATTGATACTTATTGTAAACTATACCAATTATACTACCAAAATAAGCGTAAATTATACGATTTTTTTACTAATTAAATTAGAAAAAATTCAATTAAATTCTAGTATTTTTTGTAATTTTTTTGAGTTGAAGATATTGAAGATATTAAGTGATGTTGAATTTGGGGAGGTATGCCAAGACTGCGCAATTAATTCTCGCTAGCGACTGCCATCTAGACAAACGGCAATCTCACCTATTGTCTAGGCTGATTAACCCCCACACTTTAGTGGGTCTTTTCTATTACCCCTGCAGGCAGGTGTCAAAAAAGTTGGTGTAGGCGCCTGCATATAATTAAATACCATCAAAAATATAATAATTTTGATTATTTATTAAATAATTAAATTTAAATTCATTATTACTATTATTATAATTTTCTTGATCTTATTAATTAAATTATAATATTAAAATTAATTATATATTTTATTTATTTATTTATTACTACATATTTGTTCCGGGTAGGAACCGTGGTCCGGAGAAAACCTACCCGCTACCAAATATATAATATATAATTCTGAATAATATATATTATTTATATCATAATTCAAGTTCTTAGGTTCGCAATTGGTCCCAAAAGGCCAACTGGCCAAAGCAACCAGTTTAAAAAACTAATATAATATAAACAAAACAAAAAAAAAACCCATTTAATAACATAACGAATGATGAATATTAACCCCTTCTCCCCATTTCCCTCCCTCCCTTCAGCTCCGTATAAATCCCAAGGCTTACTTATCAAAAACCATGAATCCAATACATACAAAATCATTGAATACGTATTTATGCGTGCGACGTGCCGGTCGGTACTGTATATGTAAGCCGGTATAAGACCACCTAGGTAGTTAGGCAGGCAGGCTGGTTTCATGTGGCTTGGGCAACAAACGGTTGGGCCAAATGAACCTTTTCTTCTTCCTCTTCCTATCGACATTCTTGACCGCTCCTTGTTAACATTCCACTCTGCCCGGCTGTATAATTCCCATGTCTGTCTTGCATTCACTGTTAAAAACCTAAAGATATTTGAGGTTCCCAATCTGTTGCTCAAAACCTTCTAAACCATCGTATCCTTAAAAACATTCGTCATCGTCATCACCATTCGCTCTCCTATCTGATTTGGTATATAAAATAATCCATCGAAAAGATGAAGAACATGCATCGGCCTAGAGCACATATGATACCTTCGGCTGTTTTGTAGGCGAATAGGTGAATAGGAGCAAAAGGAGCAAGAATAATTAAACTTGTAGGAAACCATTAGTGTTCCTTTCCTGTCGTCTGTTTGCGCCCCATCTCTTAGGGAAAAGGGAAAAAGAGAAACGCCCTCCCATGTCTATCTGCACTTCGTCGTGCTTCTATCTGGTATATCCAAACCTCAAGTCTAAACCGTCTCCACCCCCTGTCTACGAACTTCCATAGGTGCTTGCATACATGTTCGTGCTAATTTTTGTCGCGAACTATCGTTTACTTCATTCGCTGACATTGACCCCATGCTCGGTGTTCGCGACATCTCTGATGCCGTTCTCTTCAAAGAAGGCAGAGGCGGTACAATCTCCCCTGCCGACCTTCCGTCTTCCGCCTCGCCGTTAAAGTCTTTAAAATTATCATTTGGGTCAAGTAGCGGATCGTAAGCCCAACATTCCTCAAGACCGTCAAGATAGCATGGTGACCGCCTCAGAAAATGCCACGAGAAGGTATCCGATAGCATTGCAATGTACATGGACTCCACCTTCCCGTTTGGGAGACAAACAGCGCAATATTTGCGTAGAAAATCGAGATCATAGCTTCCGCTGATCAAAGATGGGTCTAGAGGCTTGAGCATCGGAAGACCCTGCAATGTTGCAGCATCACAGAGCCGGGCCTGTAGCGGAACCCATTCTCTACCCCGGAGGAGCCTTCCGAAAGCCTTAGATACAGCTTTAGCGAAGGACTCGCCATCCGTCCCTCCGACCGCGATCATTTGGTGAAGGCCACGAGATAGACATCGCTTATAGGCATTCGTATCCTTCTCAAATGGGAATGGTTGCGATGCTGTTGGAAGGAGTGAGATGTGAACAGTCCAAGAACCCGTTACCTCTACGGGGCTACTTTCGGTAGACCCGCAGCAAGAACCCGAGACTGATGTCGACGTGGATTGCGCCGTATCACGATTATCCAATAGCCTGGATCGGCGTGGTACTTTGAAGCTTTTTGAGTCTTCTGAGCCAGACGTAGATCTTCGCCTACGCCTACGGAAAGGGATACGTTGGCAGTCCTGTTCCTCTAATGCATCTACACGCTCTTCAAGGACCATAGATGCTTCGTCAAATTCCATCAGCCTGTCGCCTAATCCCTGTAGAGTGTCATCATGGCCGTCCAACCGTTCGTCAAACATAAGAAGACGGTCTTCGTATCCAGCTTGCTGCTTTTCTAGTTGGGTGACTGACTGCCACATACGGTCAACGTTTTTGTAGCAGCCTTTCATCTCTTGGCTAGTCTCGTCCCTATTCTTTTCGACCTGTTCCTCCAAATCCCCTAGGCGGCGGACCACGCTACCTAGTGCACCGCCAATTCCTCCGTCGTTCTCTCGGTCAAGCTGGTCCTCGAGTAACTTGATACGCCGGCGAAGTATGTCAACTTCATTTTTATTTGGGGGTGGTTCGGCGGCCTGAATGTGGTAACATGAGAGATGGCCACAGTCACAGGTGACGCCTGGGAGGGTCCGGTTAATAGTAAAGCCGACACAGGCACACCGTTGCCCTTTGATCTCCGGGTTCAGTAAGATGTACCGACATTGTCCGCTAGGGAGTTTATTCTCGTCGACAAGTTGATTAGAAGCCACAGGTTCCACCCGCGGTGATCGAGAAGAAGTTTCAGACATGGTCAGTTTATTTTCAGTTACAAAACAACAAATCCAATCCGAGGCTCGAGGATGCCTTGAGGATACGAGGCCTCGCCTTCAGGTCACCCAAATACGGGTACCCAGCGTTTTATTGTGTACGAACGACAGAGCACACACCCCGAGGTTAGTTAATGTTATCGGACGCAGCGTGCGAAGTACAGTAGCGAGACGGCGAGGTTTACTTGGTCCATGGAACGATTTAGAATACCCGTACACCAGATTCCCGGCGGGTAGGAGTAGGTTTGTTCACGATTGTGGGAAAACGATGCTTTTTGTTTTCCTAGATCGGAAGATAATAGGGATATTGAGAAGGGAAGTAGGAGGAGTGTTTAAGGCTGTCACAAGGTGATATAATAAGGATACGACTTAGTGGTATGCTAATGAATGAGACGGGGTCCCACAATCCGTTATCAAACTGCCCGCGGCGCTCGAGGCCAGGAGCCGGCCAGTAAATGGTGGAGGCCGATGTATGTAATGTCCCTAAGGATGCAACAAAAGATGCCGCAGCAAAAACACACAAGACGTACCAAGCTGACGGTAGATAACAAGTATAGGATATGTATTAGACCACCGGGGAAAGATGATGTGCCTAATGAATCTTAATGGATAAAAAGAAGTTGACGCAAGAAAAGAAACAGAGACAGTACTTTGTAACTTTGGGGTTCAAGTGTACAAAATACGTGGACATAGACGATGGACGTGGACGGATGTGTTAGAATGGGATCCGCTGCAGATAAACCGATAGGCTAGAAGGGGCCCGAGTTATCAGATACCGCGCAAGGATCGCAAGAGACCCGGCACAGTTCGGATCGCCAGTACCTAATTCTTTTTTTTTCCCTTTTTTTTCCCTTTTTTCCCCCACCACTTGTTATAATGGTAGTAAATGATGTTATTATCAGATGGACGAAGGATGGGGGTTGTAGTCCAACCGCGGGTAGTCGTTATTGGTAGTCTGACATAAATACAGAATCGCTCATGGTGATCCCTCAAAGGTTCTTTGCCAACTTGAAGAAGTTTTGAGTAGGCCCGAATCGGAAGATGTGAGTATCAAGTGTTTATTTTATTTTATTTTGCGGGAGAAGATCTGGGGGAAGGGTCTAGTAGCCAGGTAGTCTAACCTAGTGAAGGATTTCTAAGATATTTTGTGGGTTAGGGGGGAAAATGGACAGTGGGGACAAGAGAAAAGAGGGTAAGGGATCAAATCGAAGGAAGGAGGCGGAGGGGGAGACCAGAGTGAGAGAAGCATTACTCTATTGCGACCGGGAAGGCGATACCACATCCCAGGTAGGTACAGAATGCCTACCCGCCTTGCCTACCTCTTTCCTTCAATCCAACCCATATAGGGTAGGTGTATGTAAAATACATGCAAGTAGGTATACTACCTTATTATGGTAGTAGCGTATAGTTAGGTATACTTTGGTACAGACGGCGTTGCGAGATTTGACATGTGCAGCCCAAAGTAAAGGAAATCGAATCTTGGGGGCTCCGCCTTACGAAAAAAAAAAAAAAAAGAAAAAAGAAAAAAAAAGACAACTTTACCACTTTTGCAACTAGAAAATAAAGTAAAATTTTTTTGGCCCGCAGTTCCTTACTGCAACTTTAATCAATTATTCGAGATTTCGCTGATTATAATCCCTGTCGCCCAAGGTTCGTTGGTGATTCAGCGTTTTACTGCAGGTGCAAAGATGGAAGAGGGAAGCATGTAAAAAAGCCACAATGCCACATGGATTTGCCGCAGGGCCTTGTTTAGGTTTAGAAAAAAAGACATATACTATCTCTTGTGCAGTATCTTTAAAGGACCAGGTAAAATCTCATAAAGAGCCAACCCATCCACTTTTCCACGTGAGATGGTGGCCCGACACACCCACACCTAATTTGTATGGGGTTTAGTCCAACCCCCAGCAAAAACAGAATATCGCCCGGTCGCGTTTTTACATACACTACAACCCAAAATACCACCTAATAATTGAAGCTATCGTCAATACCTCAACACCAACGCTACTACCTGCACCACCACCACAATCGTACACGATACCCTCAACGCCAGTGCTTACGGCAGCAAGGCTTAATCAATTTAACCAATTAAATACGCACAATTGGAATTCGTACTACTATAATAATTGAATAAATGCATGGTTAAGAGGAGTGGCTGAGAGGAGTGGCTAAGGAACTATTTGAATTTTTGTAAAATAATTGAATTTATTGATGCGACCGGGCAAAATTCTGGTTTAGTTGGAGGTTGGACTAAACCCCATACAAATTAGGTGTGTTGTGGTTGGACCACCAACTCACGTGGAAAGTGGATGGGTTGGCTCTTTATGAGATTTTACCTGGTCCTTTAAAGATACTGTCTCTTGTGACATCTCGTGTGTGGGGGTTCTTTCGTTCCTTTTCCTTAGGCCGATAAGGAGAAACGGGGGAGGGCGAGAACGTTTTAATGCTTAATAATTGGACCGGTTGTTCCCACAGTTCCCACTCCAGTTTCCACTTGGTGTTGTCCCCCCACACTCTTTTTTTTCCTTCTTGCTCTCTGGAATACATAGTACTATGCAACTACTATGTAAGGATGTAAGGTGCTATGTAGGTGGTACCATAGTATATTCAAATGCAACCGCAACCCATGTTTACAACGTCTTGATGCTGTCTTACTAGTGTATAGTACGTACAATTGGCCTCGGCCGTCACAGGCCAACTTATACTTTAGGTATAGTGCTTTTAAGCACCTTGAAGCATTACCTACCTGTATAAGTGAAAAATGATGAAACCGACCGGTGAGTACGTAATCAACCTAATCTCTTCTACCGACTTATAAGACGATTATATTATACCCTAGCACGGACTCATATACCCTAGGTATTATATCCTATTATGCCTGTGGTCGTGTGAGCGCTATTTGCGCGCGCATGCTACCGGTTGCAAACCCACCATGTAAGGGTTCTTATTATTTTCACTTTTCACTTTGGGATGATCAACAGATACAAAAATTGGCAGTACACGTACCTATGTAATGGATGTCAGATACAAAAGGACCGGTCCAATACGGGATGCCCCGTCCGTCTGGTCTTGCGTTGCTCGCGTTGATGGCGTGCATCAGATGCATCAAATCTGCGCAACAAACGGACGCCATGACCAAAACTGGCGGGTATCTTACCCAAGCGACCGTCACCCTGCCGAGCCTCGTAGTGGGCGAGATTCGGGAAATATACCAAAACCAATGTCAGCAGTATTAAAACTCTGAAGGAAGTGTTCCCGTCAGGTCAGTTGTCAAGTTGTCAGCCGTTGAGCCCGCGTTGTACATGTAATACATTTGGTACGTACGATTACATGGTATACGTGATTAGGGATGGGTTAGACGAGCCTACGAGGTCTATAAGAGGTCATGATTGGATAATGATTGGTTGGTGAGAATATTAGATGTACGTATGGATGTACGCTACAGGTTTCGTACTACACCACATGCGTATAAGTATACATATACTTGATACGTTTTTACATGTCGGCCAGGCAGGTTAGGGATCATTAAATGTAGGCCTCGTAGTATTGGAGCCCCACAAAAGCCATGGAATCTCGGTACAATGAGGGATGACGGGATGGTGCAATAAATAGACTAATCCGTCGAATCTGTTGCGTAATAACGTCTCAATCTGTTGATTATATGCGGGCGGTAGATCGAAGCTAAAATTGGAATACGGGTACTTGGGCCACGAATCTATACAAACCGGACGAATATGTAGATTTAATGCGTGGATATTATATACTATACCTACATAGTACCTTAGGTAGGTAGGTAGGTAGGTAGGTAGGTAGGTAGGTAGGTGGGTGACTAGGTCATGTTAGAAGAAGGATAAAAAAGGGGGTGTGAGGGGGGAGGGCCGACAAAGGTAGGCAAAAAAGTAATGTGTGCTGTGTACGATTGCGCATGCCTGATATGTTTGGCATGTTTGGATATCTTGGATATCTCGATGCCTGGCTGCTCGAATGCATTAAAGCTGTAGGCAACCTTATAATCTGCGCATACATATAATGATACCAACGATACCGATGATACCAACAATACCAATAATACCAATAATACCAATGATACCAATGATACCAATGATACCAAATGATACGCGATACCCCCACGCCGTAGATTATTCCCGCTCGACAAGGGTTGCCCTCCAGCGTTTCGTCCTTGGGTATATTTATTTATCTTGCTCACCTCACCTCGAGCAGGTAAACCCTCTTTGGTGTCAACAGGGTCCAATGGGGAACGAATGAAGTGTTGGACAGACACTCAGCTCTCCTGAATGCCTTTTGATACCTTGGTTGCCTTTGATAAGCTAACATTTTCACCTTCCAATCCCAATCCTCTACCAGCTCAGGGTCGCGTGCCGCAGATATTTTGTGAGATCTACTCCTCGGATTGCATCACTGTGGTTCCTATGCGGTTCCTACCTGCACCAAGGTGACAATACGATTGCGTATTTTGATGCCCGTGCGCTACTTTTGAGCCACTTTCTGAGATAATCGCCCTATCTCGTTGCGTATGGCGGTATAGAAAATAAATGACATCGTCGTCGTCAGCTATGAGGCAAAGAACCAATATTCGCTTAGTCGGGTTTGAAGCCTTATACTGCCGTCTGATACTACCACCTTTAGTCGCCTTGACCACTTCCGCGAAATCGGTGCGAGGCTGGTGGAACTTTCGTCTCGATGATCGTTGGCCGCCTGAAGCGATCCATAACTTGTCATCGTAGAGAGAGCTAAGGCAAGCAGGAGCCTAGTAAGTTAGGTTGCGGCCAATTGTACGTACATAGGATAACCCGTCGGAAGGTAAAGAGATATCATATCTATATCTATATCTATATCTACTATGCCATATCCATATCTCTCTGTTTAGGTATTTCCGAGCGAGAAGTGAGTTGTACAGCATACGGCTAGGCATATTAAGACTCCCGCGTCGTTGATAGTGCTTATGGATCCTTGCCTAGGGATATATAGGAGAGGCAGAATATGTTTATCTTAATTATTAATCGGCTTATAATATGGATTGTTTTGGATGTTTTACCAAGAAATCCGGAGGTGGAACTCGGCTGGTTTCACTGGCAAGTTGATTATTGAAGCAATGAAACAATAGTTAAAATAACTAGGCGATTTCTTGATAGGTCATATTTTCTACATTTTCCTTCCCTACACGTAGGCAGTAGGTGACTCTGATAAGATAAGATGAATACCCTAGCGCGTATATTTTCCATCCCACAAATTATAGAGAAGCCATGTGTAAGCTGTAAATGTACCTAACCTAGGTTACTAAATCTAACCTAACCTAGTGGGTAGGTAGGTTCGATTGTCGGGTGGAAAAAGCTTGGAAGCTATTCAAGTACCTATCCACCAAATATAAGGCATAAAAATACATGCACCTGTATCTGAGATATGGACCTTTTGAGATAGGGCGGCTTGACGTACCTGTACCCGAGATTTGAACCCCACCGCCATCCAGACTTCCCAACGTCCAACTACATCCCACTTACATTAATACATCATACACTTACATTATAACATACATCGTTACCGTCGTCGCGCATAGGCAATTGTTAATGACTACACACCATAGTATCATTTGGGTTATCATTTACCCCCTTCTAATCTAAAGGCTACGGCGAATTTCCGCCTTGTTCTCTTGGGCTATGGCGAGTCCCGCTGCCAACCTCACTTCACTCTTACGAGCCGCAACCATCCAAGATCACGATGAAATCCTGAAAGCTTCCAATGCGGCCCTAAAAGCATCCAAACGAGATATTGAAGCCCAACGCACACGTGTTATAGCCTTGCTAAAGTTAGATCGTTTCGATGATGCTCTCCGTGCCGTAGCCGAAGGCGGGGACGAACTAGAAAAGGAATGCATTTTTGAGAAGTCATATGCTCTTTATAAATCCGGCCAGCTTGAAGATGCTGCCAAAACGCTCGAGACAGCTCCTCCGACCTCTAAGTCGTCACGCCCCTTCCGTCACCTTGCCGCTCAGATCGCCTACCGCGCTGAGAAATTCTCAGATGCCGCAGACGCCTATCACTACCTCCTACAAGGATCTGGGGGTGTAGCCGGCGAAGAAAACGACCTGAATATAAATCTTCTTGCTACGAACGCCCAATTAGAGTGGGATGGACTTGGCCACCTATTAAGAGAGCAAGAGAGGCAACCTTCGCGTGACCATCTCGAGGCTTTTGAAACGGCGTATAATGCTGCGTGTACTTGTATCGCTAGGAGTGATTTGAACCGCGCATCCGTTTTCCTTAAACGAGCACAGGACTTATGTGAAGCCAGTGAGGATCTATCTGCGGAGGAGAAGCGGGCCGAACTACTACCTATTATGGTGCAACATGCCTACGTTCTTTCAAGACTAGGTAAAGAAACAGAGGCAGCAGTTTTGCATAAATCTATTGTGCTATCCGAGTGAGTAGAGATATTGGAACTGCCTCGTATCCTTATATTTATTTTCTAACTTCCGGTAGGATACCGGAAGCCCCAACACGAGCAATCGCACAGAACAACCAGATCGCTGTCGGTGCTGCGGGAAGAAATCCTTTCCTTACGCAGCGTCTCTTCGATTCGGCCACAAAACTATCTGGCAACGACAAGCTCTTCGCATACCAAATATCGATATTGAAAAATAATGAATACGCTATAAATCTTCATGCGCAGAAGTTCGACGGTATCGAGTTTTCTACCTCGAAGAAAATCCTACAGAGTCCATCTCCCACAAGTTCTGTAGAAATCGCGAAGCTGGGAGTTATTAACGCGGCAGCACATACGCGCCTGCGAACCGGAGAGGAGTCCCTCAAGGAGATCCTCCCTCTCCTCGAGAAGCGGCCGACTGATATTGGGCTTCTATTAACCATTATACAATTATACGTACAATTAAAAAGGCCCGGCCCAGCATTAACCATTCTAGAAGCCTTCCTAAAGCGCCTCGAAACGGCATCAACTCCCAACTTCGAGGACGTGCGCTTCGCGCCCGGTCTCGTCGCTGTAATTGTGGCTTTATACCGATTCCAGGGACGTCAGAATTCTGTCCGTACAGAACTGGCCAAAGCATCTGCACACTGGAGATCGAAATCTAAAGACCCCGCGTCATCTCTTCTCCGCGAAGCCGGTATTGAGCTTCTCAGATCTTCTAGCCACGAGGATATTGCCTCAGCGGGTGAGTCTTTCGAGACTTTAGTCGCGCAGTCCGACAAGGACGCCATCGCGGTCGCCGGACTCGTAGCTTCTTTCGCGAACGAGGACTACTCTAAGATCGAGCGGTATTTACCAGCCCTTACGCCCATTGAGCGGCTCACAGCTGGAACCGACGTCGCCGCCCTGATCGCGGCTGGTGTAGCCTCAATTCCAAGGCCCACCCAAGCTCTTACGAGCAAAAAGCGCCCCGCTGATAACGACGAACCAGGAAAGCCAGCGGCGAAGAAACGCCGACACAAGAAGCGACTGCCTAAGAACTATGAGGAAGGCAAACTTCCCGACCCCGAGCGCTGGTTACCCCTGCGCGATCGCAGCACGTACCGGCCCAAGGGCAAGAAAGGCCGTAAGCGGGCTCAGGAGTCCACACAAGGTGGTGTCGTAAAGGAAGAAGAGACACTGGAATTAGTTGGCGGCGCGGGTGCGGTCAGGGTGGAAAAGGCGCCCGGGGTGCAGGGTGGAAAGAAGAAGAAGAAGGGCGGGAAGAAATAGAAGTCAAACAAAATAAAATATGGTATATAGCGAGCGGTGCTAAAAATACAAACGTACAAGTCTTGGGAAACGAGACAGATAACACACAACAACAATCGTCACAATATTCTTGAATTCGGGCTATAACAACTTGCTGTTTGAATATGCATTTGCGTAAAAGCGGGAATATCTAGTTGCTATATACCTAGCCTAAGAATTACCTATCCTATCCAACGACAAGACTTTATTTTGAAAGTTTATATTCACATAGCAGAGCGGGAAACCGTATAGGCGTCATTAACAAAGGGCGAGTTTATAGAAAAGGAGTGCTGCTAGAAATCCATGTATATACACAGCAATTACCTCCGTAACGCGTATACTCCACTTCTGCTCCGTCCAGGATTTCTTCGTGAAATCTACCTGGGTGCTTGATCAATTGTAAATACTGCTAAGGGAATTTTGGGGTCTGGTGTGTTTGTGGGTGTGGGGGTTTGTTATGTTGTTTCGAAGATCCATTCATCTTCTGTCTCCTCTCCTCGAAAGCACTGATACCCTTTTTGTTTTTCTCTATCAGTACATACACGTATATTATTTGTCGTCGGCGTCTCTTTTTCTTTTTTTTCGAAGCGCTTATAATTCGATAGCATATGTACCGTTTCCTATTTGCCTTGCCTTGTGAAATACGAACCCATCTATAAACTCCTATGCAATGGTGGTTATCAAAAAAGAAAAACCCGTTTCCCTCAGAACCGAAACAACATAAGGATCACCGTGACATCCCATAGTCGGCGTAGCCGTCTATGAACATTACGCGCCGACTGCCTGAATGACGGGGCTAGGTAACTGTTCTATATCTTGGGTTGCCTCTTCATCTTTTTCTCCTCCTGCCTCTGATGCTTTCTGAGTAGGTGAATTGGAAGGCTCGGGGGTGTAAAATCGAGCCTGTGACATTCGACCCTCTTCGGCATTTTCGTCCTCATCATCTAATGGTGGCAAGGGTGACCTTCGGCCTTCTGAGAAGCTTACTGCGGCGTCGCTATCTTCGTCCGACGGGACGGTTAGGCCCCCTGTAGATGCATAGCGGTGAGTTTTCGACGACGAATATTTCCGGTGTAACTCCCGGAAAGATCGGGCAGTTGCCGTGCTGGCACTAGCACCCGAACCCCGCCGAGCCGACCGATCCCGAGGATTAGATAGAACTGAGTAAAAGTCGTCATCTGTGCTTGTCAAGGAATCGAATTTGTGCTCATCACTATGGCACGACTGTTTGCGTTGTCTTAAACGTTCATCATTTGTCATATTCTGCAGTTCACTTCCAAAATTAACGACTGACGCTTTCTTACCATGTACGGTAAAGCTACCGGTGCCGCGTGTAAGGACATCAGTCTCCCGAACCGTCTCGTCTGACATGCCACCGCTTGATGCCGAATCTTTGCCCTTTCTACTGCGGTGGTGCGATAAATGACCCGCGCCGTCCCTTAATGTACGTTGGAGACTACGGCGCACCTTATTTCTGTCGTGCCCATCCTTATCTAGCCCCGAGGCGCTTGCGTGCTTAGGTCGATCGGGGCTATCCTCGTGAACCTTCCCCGAAGAAGTACGTCTGTGGCCCGACATCCGGCCCGACTCCTTTTCGAGCAGCCCGGTCTGTTCGAGGATCTGTCTTTCGCCCTCATCCTCTTCGGGTTGCTCATCGATAGCATCCTTGTCTTGCCCAATAGCTGGACTTGAGGCTTTGCGGGATGGTGTGACTACAGCCGCTGGTTTTGACGAGGAAGCAACACTAGACACAGAGGTTTTCCGGGGATTAACGTGGTCGGAACTTGTAGAAGGGACGTCCTGTGACGGTTGAAATGCTGGGTCGGTAGCCGAAGTTGGAGGTGTGACAAAATCTTCTACCGCAGGCGAATCTTCATCGACCTGATTTACTTCGGAAGACTGGGTTAGCGAAAGCGGCGCGGGCGATCGTAGGGTTTGCTGTGTATCCGGAGAACCAGACGATTCCTTATCCGTCGACAACGGCTTCTCAATAATCTCCACCACATCCTCCCCTAAATCACCATTGATCTCTTTCTCTTCTTCCAGATCCAAGGCAAGGATGTCGCGATGACACTTTAGTCTCCAGATTTCCGTCCGAGACCACTTGAGCTGAGCAATAATTTTTGCGGCGCCCCCTCGAACCTGATCCCGGGTTTTATCCTGAATTGGGGCCAAGATCAGTAAATGCCTGGCATTTCGTAGTTGCGTCTCCAAAATTTTCTGTGCGTGTTGAAGTTTCTCGTCAGCCTCCTCAATTTTCTGACGTATTATTTCACGGCGGGCCACGAGGATGTCTCGAGCCATTTGATGATCGATACGACTACGGTTGATACTGACTTCCCCGCTTGGCGTTTGAATGAGTTGAGTAGCGTCGGGACTGTCCAACCTCCTGATAGCACGGCGACTTTGGCCTTCGTAGTTTCCACCGATAACACCACGCATTCGTACACCGGACGTCCTGAAGGCAGCAGCATAATTCAACTTGGCGAGCCAATCGTTTCGATCTTCCTCATTTTGTGCGAGTAACACTTCCTCTAGCCCACCATGTCTGACGTACACAAAGGAGTTTTTGTGCTTCTTGTAACTAGCATCCCAGAGAGCCACAGCACCGTCTGTTGACATGAGAGCGTCGGGCTTGAATTGCTCGAGGGGTGGGTTGAAGATGAGTGGTATCCCGTCATGCCCCGACCTCACATGTGTCTCGTACTGGTGCATCAGATTTTTGACCCATGCCGTGTTACGGAAGAAGTATAGTTGAGCACCGGTTAGAATGGCTCCCCATTCTTGCCAAGGTGAACGCGTCTTCTTTTTCTTGGGATCTTTACGCCATAGTAACCCAACTTTAGTAACTTTAATATCTACAATACCAGGATGGGCTTCTTGTGGGTTATTTGCCGTCTTCTCCGTCATAAAAGCGTCAGGGCGGGACCGCGCTGATACGATCTGCAGAACACCTGTCTTGAAGAACGTGTTCTGTAATTCTTTCAGATTAAGGTCTTTAGCTGTACCTAGATAACTATAGTGTTCCTCCAGTGGAATCTGGTCCTTGAGAGGTGGTCGAAGGGTATCGAGCCGGCCGTCTAGGATTAAGGTATAGGGATCGATAGGATCTTTCGACCTTCGCAACGTTTCTGTAGTGCTATTAGGAAACGCCGCCTTTTTCTTCGATCGCATACTACCCGTTCGCTCTCCGTTGATGGATAGATCGTCCTCGACGTGAATAAAGGGTGTGTAGCTAATATTGTCGTAAAAGCATTCCAATATATCATCGAAAATACCTTCGCCATGCGTGTTCTTCAAATAATCGGCCTTCTGCATCTTATACTTATTGTTCTTGTTGAACACGTCTGTATGTAAAATAAGAAGGGAAAATGCTATGAAATAGGCTTGGTCGGGGGTGGAATATATCCCAGGGTTACATTCATGGTAACGATTAGCGAAGGCTTGTAGACAACGATCAATCTGCTGCGTTTCCTTGGGAAGCTCGGCCTCCATGAGAAGCTTCCGAATGGCCATATCCATAGGTTCTTCAAAGAAGCTGAATGTTCGCATGTAGCTTCGTAGTACGGCCGCAGAAAAGGGATCGGTTTCCTTCGATAAAGCAGCGGCAATCACACCACGACTAAACATGTCCTCTAAACGGGCGAGATATTTAGCGGGCGTATCGTCCTCCCGGCGTTCAGGTAGTACAACCGGTTCCCTGTTGATTTGTAGTGAGTTGTTCTTCGAGGTATTCGAGCCCGGGGTTGCAGGGGTTAAGCTCCCGTGTCGCAGGCCATCGGTATTTTGCCGCATACGACTTAGTCCTAGTAGATCGCCAAAGCTTTTCCGGCCGGTCGAAGACGAGGTTCTGATCGCCCCAGGACGTTGGCGGTCGTCAACGAAGCTTTCGCCAAGAGAACTCATCGTGGAGGACCGCCCTCGGAGGCTTACGTGCATTCTCGTCGGGGACGATTGTCCGGAATGTCGGGAGGAAGGCCTAAACAAAGCTGTAGCAGGGGATCCAGACGGTTTTCCAGATTGGGAGGGAGATGCTAACGGTGTAGATGCGTCCTGTCCTATAGACGGGCGAGATTGGTCTACTGCGACACTGGAAGGACGAGATGAGGTCGACGAACGCGACATAGAAGAGGATGTACCAGGTATTGCGGGCGTCTTGGATTTTTGAGGAAGGTGGGTTATAGGAAAGAGTGGTTCTGGTTGTTTGGGCCTGCGGCGAAGACGGAAGAAAGACGTAGGATTTAACCCAGTCTGTGTAGATGCAATATGCTCATTAAAGCTGCTTTCCGATCTGGAGGATTCCGATAGACGATTCGTAGGGGGCGTTAAAGCGTTTTGATCGTCGGTCGTGTTGGTCTGCGACCTGGTTAACGTACCAGATCTAGGGGATTCTTCGAAAGTCACTGTCTGTTTACTTGACGAGGACATCGTTCGTTCGTTCATGGTTTTCCTCTTGTCTTTCTTAGCAGCTGGGGGTTGGAATAATTTTGGTGCCGAGTCCTGGTCGCCTCTAGGAAGGTCGCTAGACCGGCGCATTCGTAATGGGATTTTCATGCGTGGTTTCTTCGGCTGCATATCCATATCCAGATTCATGGTGGGCGCAGTCATAATAATGGAGGGAGCTGAATAGGACCAGTTAGATCAGCAGGTGAATCTCACATGAAGAACAAGGGATATTATCGAGAATAAGGTTCAAAGGAGAAAGCTGATACTACGTACGTTGTGGCATGGGTGGCAGCTTCTCGGCCTGCTGCTGCTGTTTTAATCGAGCCGACAACTGGGAATCGGAAGCATTGCGAAATCTTAACATGCTGAATCTACGATGTTTGGGCGACTCGTCTTGAATTGGGGGGGACTCGGGACGACTAAATGGATCTTCGCTTTCCCTACCGGGGAACATCGAGGTAGTAGCGGACGTCGCGACTGTATCGACGGAAGACTTGCTTTCCTCTCCATTTCCCAAGGTACCATCTCCTATCCCTTCGCCGTTTTCTGCGGTAGCATCCGGGCTCAATAATGCTTCTGGTTGACCTTTGCGCGAAGCCTGTCTAGGGGTAGTAGAAGCCGAATCGACTAGAATAGTATGTCGTCTCATGTCGGTGTCACTAGCCATGACACCTTTCCGACGTAAGAAGGGCATGATAATAGACGACAGTCCAAGGTCTTGAACAGGGAAAAGATTAAAGTGTACCGTTCAGGTTGGAACAATGTATCTGGTACACGGGTATACGGCAACGGTAGTAACGGCGACGAGTAGTGGCTGGAAAAGCCGATGATCATCACGTCGAAGAGCTACTGCGGCGAAGACCCATCGTCGTGAAGCACGCTGCGAAGGTTTGGTAGACGATAAATTGGGGTTGGGTTGAGTTGAATTCCTATTTTTTCTTTCTTTTTTGTTAATTTTTTTCTTCTTTTTTTCACGGAAATCGAGGAATCTTGGGGAGACGGATTCTTGTCGCCGGGGTGGGAAAGCTTGTCAGACGTCGGGGCTCTCTCTTTAGGGGGACTTGAGACGGGTTGAAAGTCAGCGGATCCACGAAAGGTAATACTACGAATGGTCGGCGAGTTATTTTGTCGTATTGGCTTATAGGTTATAGGTTATAATCGCTGAACAAGATTGGGTTGGATTGGTAGGATCAATCAACCATTCATTCAGTCTATGAACAACTATGAATGGATAGGTTTTAGGGATCTCATCGAGATCAGAGGTTCAAAGGTACGGGGGTTTGGGTCTTTGGACTACCACCGGATTTACGTGTGGTACGTGCGGTATTGTACGTTGAGTTGCGTGTGTGTGTACGTGTGTTGGTGTAAGTAGTAATGTCCGTCGCCAAGTTGCTATTTCTGTACAATGATAAGTCGTAGAAACTGGAAAATAATTAAAAGTTGTTACCTAAGGACCCCTTGAACTTTCCAAGGTTCCTCCCTATCTAATCCCTCCTTCCCTCCCCGCCGAGAGCCCCATGTTCCTACCTAAAAAGGCGAGGTCGGGTTAGCTACACGTGTAATTATGCACGCTATTGCCTCTCCTGCCCAATATCCCGTAAGTATCCCCCTACTTCCTATGGATACAATTTATAGAGATATGTAAATGTTCCATAAGGAAAGACCCGACAAATTGGATAGAGAGATCAGCATACATACCGGCCTCTTCATTTACCTGGTATTTCGCTACCTAGTATATATGGCTATTTTATCGCATACCGACCTCTTTATCTTTCGTCCCGTAAGACATGGAAAATAGGACGGGATGGAAATTTTCCATACCAGGGGAAAAAAAAGAACTTACTAGGATGGATGTTTCTTGTCCAAACTTTTTAAACCCATGTTGTTTAAGCGTTTGTATAGACTACTTGACTACCTCTAATAACTGGAACTTCCAAGGTTGCTGCAACCCACATGAAAAAAGAAGGCTAATAAGTACATCGGGAGGTGGGTACCTATGTACATATGTAGTACAGTTTACCTGCCTTGGTTGCTTGCGTTATCCACTCAGCCCCTCCCCCACTTTTTTACACCTTGAACGGTTTACGTTGTCAAGACTAGAATCTTAGCCGTCGCCCTAGACAAAAAGTCTAAATCTAAGCAGATAGTTAACAATCCCACGCTCTTCCCGTCAGCCCGCTCAGCCCGAACTTCTAGGCTGCTACCAAAAGAGTTCCATATCGGACACGTTCCTGAGGCTTCTAACCAATCCATATACCTGATATTATACATAACACATAACCATCCTATCTCCTACCTCTTACCTCCTTACCTCGGTGCCTATCTAGGTAGTAAGTATATCATACTTATCTCAACAGACACATTTTATACGTACATACATTTAGGTATCATTTCAGTTTTCCTATGCTTTGCGACGCTACGTCGTCCGCTGTAAGCAGTTCATCATAATGAGCGCCGCCTCACTTCTTCGCTCATCCTCTTTATTTGTCTTCTTCTTGCTCTTCTTCTCTATACCCCTCCCTTCTGACGCCACACGTCTTCCTCGGGTCGCCCCGTCCCAACTCCACCATGGCCGATCGTATTTCAGCCGACTACTTGACATTCCCTTCGGGTGGGTTTCAAAAAAGTCTAGGAAGGACTTAAACCAGTGGTTTGTTACTCGCCCGAAGCTCGTTGAGAACTTACAGAGGTATGAAAACGAGGTTGTCATACGATTCAATGTCTCGACAAGTGCGAATGAGGCGGCTTTAAGAAAAGCTATTGACCAAATGCTACTCGATGTGTGGGATTTCACAGATAACTACACTGATATACGTATTGAAGCACGTCGCATTCGGCCTCTAATGGGCATTTTGCCGCCCTCTTTACAAAATACTCATTTCGTTTTGATTCCTGACCTGGCCCGCGCTGTGGCGGCTACCTACCCGTCCAATGCCGCCACCCGCTCCGTTACTCCGTCTCTTTCAAATGATCGGGGTATCACTCCGGCAAACGACATCCCCTCGCCTAAAAAGCAGGGTGTAGATGACGTTTTCTTCCACGATTACCAGCCGCTCTCCGTTACGTATTCGTGGATGAAGTTGCTAGACTCGATGTTCCGTGGCCGAGGTCTCGTTCGGATGGTCCATGTGGGACGCTCGTACGAGGGCCGGGATATAGTAGGGTTAAGGGTCGGCATTCCCCCTAGCGGCGTACCTCCGGGTGGCTCAGGTACCCGCAAGGATACCATTCTTATTACAGGTGGCATTCACGCAAGAGAGTGGATATCTGTAAGCACAGTAAATTACGTTGCTTGGTCCTTCATCAAGTCGGTGGACGAAGATCCGATGATTGCCAAAATTCTAGAACATTATGATATCGTGTTTATCCCTGTCCTAAACCCCGACGGGTACGAGTACACGTGGGACGTTGACCGGTTGTGGCGGAAGTCGAGACAACGTACCAAGATGCAGTATTGTCCCGGATTTGATTTAGATCACGCATTTGGTTACCGATGGGATGAAACTCGGCATCAAAGCGAACCGTGCTCTGAAAGTTACGGCGGTGACCAACCTTTCGAGGCCGTCGAAGCTGGCGAATTGACGGATTGGATTAGAAACGAGACGGACAGCGGCGTTCATTTCGTAGCCTACCTCGATCTCCATTCCTATTCTCAACAGGTCTTATATCCATATGCTTATTCCTGCGCCGTCCATCCCCCGAACATTGAAAATCTACGGGAGGTCGCTATGAATTTGGCGAAGCATATGAGACTCTCCAATGGCGAAGTATATACCACTACATCAGCCTGCGAAGGGGCTGTCGTAAGTGAAAACCTAGGAGGCTTCACACAAGATACGCAACGAGTTCGGGTCGAAGCCGGTGGAGGCTCTGCTATTGATTACATTTTTCACGAATTTGGGGCTCGTTACAGCTACCAGATCAAGCTACGAGACACAGGAAGCTACGGCTTTCTACTCCCAAGCGAATACATTATCCCGACTGGCGAAGAATTGTACCAGGCGATGAAGTTTCTTGGAGATTATCTGCTTGGTAATAATGGTCACGAGTCGTGGACCCAATCTACCACCCCCGACCAGAATCCCCCCGAGCCTTTCAACGAGGACGAGGAAGACGTGGCCGAACTTCGAAAGCGGCGCCGAAGACGGTGCGTCGACTGTACATGAATAGCATAATATGTCGTAATAATGTAAAATATTGTTGTAATAGCGTAACTATTAGCGTTGCAATTGGATACTCTCAGCTTTGGGCATCTAATTTCTTTCGCCTTACTATTCATTTTGGTCCTGCGCCGAGCCATCCATGGTAAGGAAATCGGCTACCTAGTCTTGCTTAATCTTAGGCTCATGGGTGCTATTGCCTACTCATTCAGTCTTGTTTATTAGACTACTTAATAAACCGCACGCTCATCTTGGACACATCATTGACAAAATCAGGCTTATCCAAGTGGCCTGATGTCTGTGTACTGCTCGTGTCTGGCATTATATTTCCGAAATGCGGCTTAGTGGCACATTGGATAGAGATGTCTTGGCTTATTGCTTATTGTCGGAGGCTACGTGGATAGATCATGCTTGCTATCGAAGAGAGACAGAGAGACAAAAAAGTATAGTTTCCTTATTTTTGAAAGTTGTTATATCATTTTCTAAATCGCAACTACGATATTTTCCTTCCCCCTTCTACGTATCCTCTTTTTATCCTAGCTCACCCCGTCTCTAAGCTTGGGGAAGCAGCTTAATACCAGCAATGACAGCCATAACCTTCAACGCGGTGTCGCATAGGAAGCTGATATAAAAGCCCTTGGTCCTACCCTGGGGTCCGTAGGCTGAGTAACCAGCGGCGTACCAAGTGCGCCCGGCGACCCAGCCAGCGCCGAGAGCGGCACTTGCGGTCGGGAACCAGAGGCCGGAGATGAGGAGGGCGGAAAGGAAGGGGGTTAGGTTCTCGGTGAAGTTGCTGTGGGCACGCTGAGCGCAGTTGAACTGGTAGGCTTTGGGATCCTTGGCGGCTTGCTCTTGGCTGGCGTAGGGGATCGGGTAAGTTAAACCGCTGGCCTTGCGCGCCTTGACGGTTAGCATGCTGTGGAAGGTGTTGATGAAGAGCGACGAGGCGGCGACGGTTAGGACATAGCTATATAGAGCAATAATGCGGTTAGTACAAAGCTAGACGTTGCGGGAAGGATTTAGATCTATCTGTGTCTAGCAGTAGATTGTGCCAATTAGGTGGAAAGGAGATGGCGTGCTAGACGGTGTTACAACGGTAGACGAATGTAACGCATGGTGCAAATAAAGTTATCTGCACTTACCCATATTCGCTTGGTACTTGAAGTGCGTACGACGGCATTGTATAATGCAGATTTGGGTATATAGATGGTGGTTTTAGCTTTAGGTTGGTTGTTGATGAGATGATGTCGTCGAAACTTGCAATGAACGATAAAAGAAGAGAAGGTATTTTTTATTTTGTATAGCGTTACATAGAAATGACGAAAGCCGAAACCTTTTACCCCCTTATTTATACGTAGATCCGGCCTCTTAGCTAGTCAAGTATCAATCATCATTATCCCGTCCCATACAAATCTACGACCTATGTACTAATGCGAACCCGGAGGTTGACTAATGTGATGGTCGAGAATTAGCCCGGCTCCGCCGACTAGACCAGGCAGAAACGGCATATATTATTCGACATATGTACACATCATATATTATAGGGATAAATTATGTGGTAGGAAAGAACATGCTAGGTACCTGAGAAGATCGTGAAGCTTCTACAGAGCACTGTTAAGTGGAATGTTAGGTATGGGAGGGGTGCGGCTAGACCTTCTATTCCGAGTGCCGAGACGGGAGACGCTTACACCGGCGGATACATTGCTAACGTTAAAAAGTGACCGAGCTGAGAGAATATTTAATACTAGCGAGCCTTTTTTGCTTTTTTTTTTTTTTTCCCTCTGCGAGACTCTTATCGAAGTATTGTATTTTATGTAACTAAGCTTTCTAGCTTACATGGCATATTAATAGATAAGCTTATTACATACATTACACTATAAATCACTACCTAGGTACTCAGCTACTGCAATGGATGTACATCCGCTACGTATTATGTAATTCCATCTTGAAACGTCGACTGTTTCCGCCTGCTCTCGATACGGCTAAAGGTTCTCATATGGAACCTACCTAGTCAGGTACATGATGAAAGTACAAGACATCGGATAAAATAGCTCCGAATATCCCACTTTCCACCACTACGACGGGACCTACCTTAGTAACCTAGTGGGCCCCTCATTCTAAGAGGCTACCGAGGTACCTAGGTACCTTTACTCCTGACAGCACACGGCTACCAACAAATGCACAATGCACAATGCAAGAGAGGCGGTCTTTGAGAATCTGAAGCTTGAATCGGTCTTACACTAGGCACCGGAATATTGCCATACATAATACGATACCAATCAACTAAGACAAGCTCATAATACATCATCCTGTACGAGAATTTCCTGCGAAACCTATTTTGTAAAGTTGATTCATTGTATTCCACGATTTCGCCTCCTGCCGAAGCTGGCTATTCTACTTCAATAGGCCCTTCCAGGGCCCGTGAAGCTTCACCATGAGTTCTCGTAAGTTGTGATATAGAAAGGGGTCTCCTTATAATTCGAAATTCTATATAGCCAAATCTTAATCACCATGCCTAGTTGGTTAACATGACAATCCGCCAGTGAAACAGTTCATTCGCAATGTGCGTGCAGCGAAGACCATCGCCGACGAACGAGCTGTAATTCAAAAGGAGAGCGCTGCCATCAGAGCCAGTTTTCGAGAAGAGAGCCACGATCACAACGTGAGGTGCGCACAAAGCGACACCAATCCTACAACGCTCGATTTATATGCTAACTCACCACAATCGATAGGCGGAACAATGTGGCCAAACTTCTATACTTGTTCACCCTGGGCGAGAGAACCCATTTCGGTCAGATAGAATGTATCAAGCTGCTCGCATCCCCACGGTTCGCTGACAAGCGACTCGGACATCTGGCTACGAGTTTGCTACTGGATGAAAACCAGGAGGTGCTCACATTAGTTACGAATTCGTTAAAGAAGTATGACATCCCTTGAACAGTATTTGGTTTACCGTCCCAGGCTGACCTTGACTTCTACCTTCAGTGATCTAGGTCACTCCAACCAATATGTCGTTGGCCTCGCTCTCTGCACCCTTGGAAATATAGCGTCGATCGAGATGTCCCGAGATTTGTTCCCCGAAATAGAGACATTAGTTTCTACCGCCAACCCTTATATCCGAAGAAAGGCAGCTTTATGCGCCATGCGAATATGCCGAAAAGTCCCCGACTTGCAAGAACATTTCGTCGAAAAGGCAGCGCAGCTATTATCGGATAGGAACCATGGTGTACTTCTGTGCGGGCTAACCTTGGTCACGAGCATGTGCGAGGCGGAAGAGGAAGAAGGCGGTGACGAAGGAATCATTGATAAGTTCAAGCAGTTTGTTCCGGTTTTGGTCAGAACTTTGAAAGGCCTTGCTACCTCGGGATACGCCCCTGAACATGATGTTACTGGTATCACGGACCCCTTCCTGCAAGTAAAGATTCTACGGTTACTTCGAGTCCTTGTTCGGGGCGATGCCGAGGGGACGGAACAAATCAATGATATCCTCGCTCAGGTCGCCACAAACACAGATTCCTCTAAGAATGTTGGTAACTCGATCCTTTACGAAGCTGTCCGGACCATTCTCGATATTGAGGCGGACTCGGGTCTCCGAGTCCTTGGCGTCAACATCCTTGGCAAGTTCCTTTCTAACCGCGACAACAATATTCGATATGTTGCTCTCAACACCCTGATCAAGGTTGTCGCTATCGAGCCGAATGCCGTTCAACGGCATCGTAACACGATCCTGGAATGTCTACGGGACCCCGATATCAGCATCAGGAGACGTGCTTTGGACCTCAGTTTCACGTTAATCAACGAGAGTAACGTACGAGTTCTCATCCGAGAGCTACTTGCCTTCCTCGAGGTCGCCGACAACGAGTTTAAGCCTAGTATGACTAGTCAAATCGGTATCGCGGCTGACCGGTACGCTCCTAACAAGAGGTGGCATATCGATACTATGCTGCGAGTGTTGACCCTCGCAGGTAACTATGTTAAGGAACCTATTATGGCTTCGTTTGTCCGACTCGTAGCAACCACACCAGAGCTCCAGACATACGCCGTCCAAAAGCTGTACACAAATCTGAAGAAAGATATTACTCAAGAAAGCTTGACGCAGGCGGGTGCGTGGTGTATTGGTGAATATGGCGCTTCCCTACTCAGGGGTGGACAATATGAAGAGGAGGAATTGGTCCAGGAGGTGAAGGAATACGAAATCGTCGACCTTTTCACCACCATCCTTAATAGCAGCTACGGCACCCAAGTGTCTACCGAATACATCGTCACAGCTCTAGTCAAACTAAGCACGCGGTTTTCAGACCAGCACCAGATAGAACGTATTAAGCGACTATTAGACATCCACCAGACCAGCTTAGATGTCGAGATACAACAAAGAGCGGTTGAATACGGTAACCTGTTTTCCTACGATGACATACGTCGTGGCGTCCTAGAAAAGATGCCGCCGCCGCAGATCAAGGAGGAGTCAAGAGTGCTGGGTGAAGCTACCAAGAAACCCAAGAAGGGAGCTAATCGCAGATCGAAGCTTATCGCCAAACCCACAACAGACCAGGACCTACTTGACTTGATGGGAGACACCAACACGACGCCTTTAGCCTCACCTACGGCCGGTGGTCCAAGCAACACTGATTTACTCGCAGATATTCTCGGCGGCAGCACAACTACACCTCAGACCGCGTCTCCGCCACCCCAAAGTAATACGGCTTCAATCATGGACCTATTCTCTCAAGGCTCGACATCCAGCCCAGCACCAGCTAGTTCGGGTCTAGGTGACCTCGCAGGCCTCGGCACTCCTCCGCCTCAGCAACAAGCTGTAGCTGCAGCTCCACCATCCGCCGGTATCCCGTGCTACAACGCCAACGGCCTCAACATCACGCTCCAGCTCCAGCGCAACGCCGAGGGTGCCGTACAAGTTCTAGGCCGTTTCCGGAACACATCCGGCGCTCCGCTGTCCAATGTGGGACTGCAGGCTGCCGTGCCTAAATCCCAGAAGCTTCAGCTCATGAGCATTTCGAATACAGATATCGCGCCCGGGGCCGAGGCTACGCAGATGATGCGTATTACGGGGAGTAAAGGGGTAAGTCTGAACATATTTCACTCGAATATGAAGTGTAATTTAGCTAACTCGATTTATACAGCCTCTCCGTTTAATGCTGCGAATCGGATATTCCAGTCCCTCAGCGGGACAAGTCATGGATCAGGTCAAGTGGACGGAACCGTCATGAGCAGGGGGTATCATGATAAAAAAGGCGAATTAGTTGTACTTGTACCCGCCCGTTGATGCGTCTGCCCGTTCTAAGGGGGGTGAGATCAATGTATGCCGATAGAAAAGGTTTCGCAAAAGGATATGATGCTTGTGATGCGGCTAGTGTAGATGAGCAGGCGATAAGTTTTAATGAATGCTAGACGTTGAGTCTTCTATTTAAGCCGTTTGCCCGATGTGATATCGTGTATTATGCCCCGAATGTTGTGGAAACAGGGAGTTTTGATGGCATAGTTATGAGATTGACCATACTATGGATGTTATTATTTAACACAAATTAAACCATCGTGTAGTAATAGAGGCTAGAACATCAGTTCCATACCTAGATATCTATCTAGAAAAGAGCCAAACAAATGCATGGGTCAGGTATCTTCATATTATTAGCCATTCTGATCAATGAGCGGTACTATGTTAACTAGTAACTATACCAAGTTAGGTCCCTAGCATTGCTGTAGTACTACAATTACGACTACTCCGCTAGCTGTCTATTCGACGTCTTCACCATACTCCTCCCCTCCGTCCTCCTCTCCATCACCATTATCATAGTACTCATACTCTTCTTCCGGATCCCCATCTGCATCATCATCGCCGTCCAAATCCTCCACATCCCACGAATTCTCCATCGGAGTCTCATCGTCATTGTCGCCACCCTCACCCTCGCCATCACCCACCATATCACCCGGCTCCAAGTCCTCTCCCCCAGGGGTAGACACCCCATCCGCCGTCCCAGAACCCACCTTCTGCTTATTTTGGATGGTAGGCGGCCGGCGCTTATACAACCTACTATCAAGCTCCTCCATCGGGCGCAAAAACGGCTCCAGCGTCAGACCCAGCGGCTTATCCGTGATATCGGGGAACGGGCGAATCCGATCCTCGAGGAAAGAATTATACAAGAAGCCGGGCTTCTGCGGGCGGTCGTCGTCGGATCCCATGCGGCCCCTCTTGATCGCCACCATCTTAACTTTCATGACCATCTTGACCTTACTCCACGTGCCCTTGTGGTACCACCCGGAGTCCTTCAAGTCGCACGTCTCCCTCAGCGGCGCGCGGTCGATTATCCCGCGCACAAAGGGGTCCGTGATATCGCAGACCTGCCAGAACTTGCCGTCGGTGGAGTAGTTCTGCCCGTTCCAGAGGTGGCTGCTGCGGTTCTCGCGCACGTGTTTCTTCGTCTGGCCCTTGCGCACGACTTCCCAGGGGATCTTCTTCGTGCCTACGATGTTGCGCTCTAGCTTGAAGGCTAACGTCTGGTAGATCCGGAAGCTGGGGTCGGGCCGCGGGTCCACGCCGTACTTGATGAAGGCGTCACGCCAGGGCCCGCCACGGAATTGGTACCCGATGAGCTGCAAAGCGATCCGCAGGACGGAGTCTGAGTAGTTCCCCGTGATGCGGTTGAGGATGGCGCGGCGTGTCCAGATAGGTCGCTCGTCCATTAACTTGTGAAGTTGGTTCATGAGCGCCTCGGGCACGTGCATAGCCGGTTCCCGTCGAGGCTTCTCGGGCACGGGGTACTGGTTGTTATTGATGAAGTGGCCATACGAGTGCTTCTTCCTGCCTTGAATGTTGATGAGTTGCTGCTTACCCACCTCATCACCTTCAATCTTGGTATTCGGATTCTGCTCATAGTTGTAGTTGAATCCAATAACCCTGTCCGTAAAGTGCGGCGGGGGTATTATCTCCTGACCGGGACCCGTGGCCACGCCAGGGGTAAATTTGATTCTTCGCAACTTTGAGACTACGAGGGATGTTAGTGTATAGTGAGACAACTAGAAGAATAGACGTAGGGCTCCGGTCACCTTTCATTGGGAGCATGTTTTCGGCAATGTTGGTTAAGAAGGAAGGCTTTGTAGTAACGAACTGGAAATCTGCTAGACCACGATATCTGTGAGTAGTGGGAATATTTCCGACAGCTTCTACCTGATAATCTTCAGGGTTATCTTGCATTTTCCTAAGGATAGATTTGGGCAAATCCCGTCGACTTTGGGAGCTGATTTGTTCTGTCCCCGGGGTGGTTGATGTGCTATCGGCAACATCAACATCACTTGTAAATGGGCCATTGTCTCCTCGCTTTCGTTTCCTGCCTGTTCTCTTGGGGACTGTGATCTTGAGCAGAATATTATTAGTGGCTGTGTGATGTGATACAATCGGCTTTGATGTTGGATTGTCAGGTCGGAACCACAGGGGAACTGAACTGGGTTCTCCCGTATCTGTAAGAAGCTACCATGCCTGATTAGCAGCTTGTATTTACGAGGAGCGCTGAAGTATCTACCTTTTGAAAGTCGATGTCCGGGCCAAAAGTAGCTAGTCCTTTGTCGAGGTTGAGAATCACGCAGGGGTGTTCTATGGCAACTATTTTTCTCGGGGGTACTTCGAACGTCGGCGCACCCACCGAGTCGTCCATCGAGTCGTCTACCTCGTCAGCATCGTCAGCCTCATCAACTTCATCCACCTCATCCTCATAGTATGTTTCGTTTTCGGGATATATCATCACGTCGGAGGTCGACATAATGGTCGTCAATGGATTCCAAGCTTTATGCAGCTATTAAGATTCGCAAGAACTCTTAAAGCTGTAGAGTAAGACAGCTGGTGCCGATTTTCACATGTAGCACAAATACCGTTGTAGTGGCCTATAAGTTGTGCGAGAGGTCTGTGATATTTGATAATTGACTACAGATCCGTACGTGCCAAAGGTATTCTAGATAGGGCTACCTTTTCTTGAGCTCGATGGCGCGTCCGTTAAAGAATGTTGCACGACTCTCTTTTAGCATGCTATGCCCTTATGCCTATCCTATTCTTGTAAGCTTTTAACCTAAGGCTTTCTCAAGTTGTTGAAGCTTGGGGTAGGTATCTAAGTAGGTAGGTAGGTACTTACTTTCATATCTTAGTTACGTTAGTTAATATTTTATGAAGTTAACCATCGTAAGTTTCAATCTGATAATTCGGACGATGACCCGCACGGTGCGAAAGACGGTATAATATGTCACCTGATGATGGAGATTCAGCCTATGAGGGAGACCCAATTAAACCCAAATTAAACCTTACACAGACGAGGTGCACTGTACTGCGTAGCATTCATTCTCTCTTTTTTTAGTGTTACAATTTTGCTACCAAGGTCCATAATAATTTACGGCACTTGTTATGTACCTGCCGAAGCATTTCCCTTCGGCATAATTAAAGTTTATTAGAGAGAAAAAACACATACACGTAGACAGACAGTCGATCGTCATACTCGCGACTTTAACTAGGACACATATTTCTATAGACTCACGATATACACACGAGAAACATCCGTTTATTCGCATACAAATTAAACCCCCCTTCCTGAAAAAACCTGAAATTTGCTAAAAGTTGCATATGTACAAATCAGTACCCTGATAAAGGGAGCTCACGAGACATCATCTTTAATGATTGGGTTAATCCTGCCCCGCCAACTAGCTTGTGATTCGACGCGGCTCTGCACCGTGAAGCATAAATCATGTAACGATTCCGAGCCAACCCCACAGGCTGCCATTAGCTAGCACAGACGTGACATGAAAGGATGCACAAATTATAATGAATGCATAATATGCAGGTCCGTTAGTACATGCATCTTTACATTATTTATTAGTTAGTTATATGTAGTTAGTATGTACCTATGTAGACGGGCAATTTGGCTGCTTGGGTAGGTACATACGTATAGTGTTGACAGTTAGAGTTAATGTAGTTAATGGAAGCTTTCTCAAATTCCATGTCCTACTCCTCGAGTCTACCTAAAAACGGGAAAAAAACCGGTATCAAATGAGAAAAAAAATCACTATCATACCCGTAAACTGGTAACCTTTTTGCTACAGAATTTGATAAGTCACGTAACTGGGCAAACTCGATATTGTTGCTGGGGTAGATTAGCTGTTTCGCTGCCGTGCCAGGTGAGGTACTTGACTACCTAAGCATTTTGTACTGTACATCGCTAATAACTTCATGGGGGGATATCTAGGTACTACCTAATCATTGGTTGGATGTACCCATAACTGTACCCTACCTGAATGCATGTACTTCACATAGCTGCGCTACGTTAACTAGGCATTACACCTAACGCTGTGGGCATACGATTGAATTGACAAGTACCTAATTCAATTACAGGTACTAGCTTCCATATTTACAATAAGTACCTATTGTACAATACATGCGCTGGCGAAGTGGTGAAAGTGGTGAAAGTGGTGCAAGTGGTGCAAGAAGTTGAGAGTGGCCCTATGGAAGATCACCGGAGTCCCTAAAACTAAACCCGCCTAACCTCCCCTAAACGCTTGCTTTCGTTGCTCCATAACTTCACAACTCACAGCAGTCAGTCTGTACATACCTTACCTAGAATGTGTGTGTAGGCGCAGACTGCTTCTCCACCTTCCACAACGACAACTCAAACTTCATATCTAACTTGATAAACTTGATAAACTTGATAAACTTGTTCAACATCAACCGTTCGTTTGTTTTTCTTTCCCCAAAGCTAAGAGGCTCAACTTGAGCTGTCTTGCATGAGCTATTGCTATTCATTGTTTTACTACAAAATCCGTTGATAATTCGCTTACTCGACCTATGCGACAGACACCTTCCTGCAGCGTCGTCCCGCCTCCTTAAGCCTAACCTAACTGTTAATACACGAATTCTCGTCTTGTACCAAACAAACGGTGAATCCACAACTTAATTCTACCTACAACTTACACGCATTTTGCACCTGCCTATCCGATTACCCGGTCACCCACCTTCTCAACTTTCTACTGTCGACGTATCTCTTTTGTGTTTCCTAATACTCGGCCCTCTGCTACGGCGACGCGTCTGTCGACGCTATACTCTATCCAATCTTCCCTTCTCCTATAACGACATCCTAAGGAGGACTAGAGAGTCGGGCGTCCCCACCCCGCCGTAAGTAGGGGCCTTGACTTACAAAGATGAAGGGCTTCAGGCGAGCGGTATGTCTACCTCTTATCTTCCTACTCTTATTTCTAAGAGCCAAAAGCAAGAAGAAGAAAAAGTTGGCAATCCCATTAATATGTTCTCTCATCGCTAACCAACCCCCCCCTCTACCGAATAGCTCTCGCGAGGCAAGGACAACAAGTCCACCAAGAAGAATAAGGATTCCAAAGATGGCACGGCTTCGCCTTCCTCTAGTGGTTCTCGAGAAACCCAGTCGCCTGTATTGACACCCTCTTCCTCTACCTCGACGCTGAACGACATCAGAAACAAGCCCCTCCCCCCCAACAATGCTGGAACACATGGTGGTGATCATGGTGGCCCTGCCTTACAAGGCCAGGCTGGCCAAGCATCTGGCGCTGTGCCTGATAGGTTTGGCAATGTTGGCGCTCAGCAGTCGCCGAACGGTGCTGCTACTCCTCGACATGGCGGTACTCTTCCGCCAACCGTGGTCATTAGCCCGAGTGCTCCAGTAGGCTACACCTCCCTTTTCCCCCCCGACCCCTTTATATCGAAATGGTAGCTAATTGATGTTCCTTTTTGGTAGCACGTTCCCCCCCCTGGCGCCGCAGAGACCATGCCACACGACCTTGCTCCGCCTAAAGCCGGGTCGAAATCCATCGTCTTTGACCGTCTCCACCAGACCCCGAAAGACGTTCCCGAAGGTATCAGGACACCCAGGAGACAAAACTCGTCGCGATTTGACATCTCGACACACCGAGAATTGGAGAAACTCCCGGGGTTTCATGAAGTACCGCCTAACCGACGACAGGAGCTTTTTATGCAGAAGATTGACCAGTGCAATGTCATCTTCGACTTCAACGATGCTAGCGCCGACATGAAGTCCAAGGAGATCAAACGTCTAGCTCTGCACGAATTACTGGATTACGTAGCCAATAACCGTCAAGTCATCACCGAGCCTATGTATCCTCGTGTTGTAGAAATGTTCGCGAAGAATCTATTCCGCCCGATTCCCCCGCCTATGAATCCACAAGGCGAAGCGTTCGATCCAGAGGAAGATGAACCTGTCTTGGAAGTGGCCTGGCCCCATATCCAGGTGGTTTATGAGTTCTTTTTGAGATTTATTGAAAGCCAAGACTTCAACACCAACATTGCTAAAGCCTATATCGACCACAGCTTCGTGCTTCAGCTCCTAGAGCTTTTTGACTCGGAAGACCCGCGTGAACGAGACTTCCTAAAGACTACCTTGCATCGCATTTATGGAAAATTCCTCAACCTTCGTTCGTTCATCCGACGTTCTATCAACAACGTCTTCTTCCAGTTTACCTACGAGACGGAAAGGTTCAATGGCGTAGCCGAGCTACTTGAGATTCTCGGCTCCATTATTAACGGATTCGCCTTGCCTCTCAAAGAGGAGCATAAGCTATTTTTGACTAGGGTTTTGCTCCCCCTTCACAAAGTGAAGAGTTTGAGCATGTACCACCCCCAACTCGCGTATTGTATCGTCCAGTTCCTCGAAAAAGACGCCTCGTTAACTGAAGATGTTGTTCTCGGCCTTCTCCGATATTGGCCGAAAGTCAACAGCACCAAAGAGGTTATGTACCTCAATGAGGTTGAAGACATTTTCGAAGTAATGGACCCTGCAGAATTCACCAAGGTTCAAGAGCCATTGTTCCATCAGCTTGCTAAATCGGTTGCGAGCCCGCATTTCCAGGTTGCAGAACGAGCCTTGTATTTCTGGAACAATGAGTATTTCTGTAACCTCGTGAGTGATAACGTCGATATCATTCTACCCATTATGTTCGCACCTCTATACGAGAATTCTAAGGGACACTGGAACAGGTAAGAAAGCAAATACCAAATAGTTGTTTCACCAAAACTAACAGAATATAATAGAACAATCCATGGGATGGTATATAACGCGATGAAGCTATTTATGGAGATTAACCCGCAGCTTTTCGATGACTGCTCTCACGAGTATACTGAGCAACAAAATAACGCCGCGGCGAGGGAAGCCCTTCGAGAGAGGAAATGGGCAGCTATCACAGAGCAAGCTAACAAGAGAAGAGCGAATGGTGCCTCTGAGAATGGTACTCCAGCTGCAAAGCCGCTCAATATACTACCGCGAGTGGAAGAAGCTGACTCTGTTACGGAGGATAACCAGAAGAGGCTGGATTCGCTGAAACTTCAGGATGCCAACCAGAATAATCGCCGTCCTAACACCCACGAGCGACAGGGCTCGGCTAGTTCGGCACGAAGTCAGCGGTGATCTTATAAACTCTTGTCTTTTCCTCTCTTGTTAAGCCCCCCACCACGAAGAGCATTTAGGTGATGCTTGTCTTCTTTTACGATAGAACTTGTAGGCGATGATGACCTGGTTTACACGAACCTCTTAAAAATTATATTTCCATTCACACCCACACACCATAGCAACCCCTTGTTTCCAAGTAAGCATTGGGTTACGCCTCCTGACCCAACTTCTGTGGTAACCTGATGTCGACTTTGACATTGATTCGCTTTCCTTTTTGGGTCGCAAGCAAGTAATGTTTGATACCGGTTTGAAGCGAGCCCAATCCTTCGGCGAAACGTTGGATTGGATCGATATCCGAGATGTCAAGTCCACGCTAGGTGTTCTTCTTTTTCTTTTTCTTTTTTTTAAATTTCCCAGTACATACTTGATGGCTTTCGCACATCGCCCGAACTGTACCCGCTATCTTTAATGTACGGATCTCGGACTAGGGGTTTCGTAACCAGCATTCACTACGTTGTGAGATAGCACTACCGGTTCGGACGAGTGCGAAGTCTCCATAAAAGTGGTTATCATTGCGGAAGAGGAGGAGTAAGCTGAGAACATATTCGGAGAGGACACAGGAAAGGAGGAAAAGAAAAGGGGAAGAAGGGAAGGGATATCCCATGGCTGGAAAAGAAGGTCGTATTGTATGTATGGCGGTTCTAAGCGCCGACGACTAACCTACCTAACCTGCCTTACCTACTTTGTCAAGGGATAGACCGAGAGAGGGAAGGAAGGAAAGTTAGTGGTGGTTCTGAGGAGGCCTGTTGTTATTGTTGTTGTTGATAGTCGACAAGCAAACAGCAGAGCTTTTTTCTCCAAATGTGAATGTAATTTTTCGTGTCGTGTTGTTTTGTTGCATCTGACTTGTCTTGTCAGGATTGACGGGGAAAGGGCAAGAGAGGGAGAAGCGGAGAGAGGGAGAGAGGCCAGAGTCATATCTTCCTTTTGTTTTATTATCGCGTCGTATATTCTCTCGTCTGGCGGTTCCCCGTCGCGGCGTCTAGAGGACGGAAATAAGGGGCTATGATGATCAAACAAACAAACAACGGGCTGGCTTTTTAACCTTTGCGGACGATAATGCAAATCTGATAGACTTTGTTTTTGTTTTTGTTTTTGTTTTTCATTATTCTGTTGTGTACCTCGATGTATTCTGGTGTGGTGTGGTGTGTGTATAGTGTAATAATGTGGTTTGTCGTGTGCACTCTAGATTCACGTTGGGGGCATTGATTATTAGTCGTGTAATAGTAGCAGGGTATTTAAGTGATGGATTGTGATACTGATTAGAAGTATTTACTATTTTCTCTCCTGCTCTGTTGCCCTGCTCTGTATAGACGAGCAGTTGATGCCAACCGCATGTAACTAGGCACATGCATGAGGCAGCTTCTGTTCATATAATCCTCTTTATTCCCATTTCATGCTCTTACTTTACCAAGATGCGACACTATAGCCGCTTGATATCTTCCGAGTCAATATACACATACATATATACAACCCGTACATCCGTGCTCTACCTCCCTCCCTTACTCCTCAACGAAACCCAACGCTTGGCCCATCTTAACCTTCTGCCCCTTCTCCACAGCCCACGAGAATCCGCCCTTCGCACCTGGGTTCTCGGCAACAGGTGCTTCGAAGACAAGCACGATGGTGCTGCCGAGCTTAAATCCCCCCATCTCATCACCGCGGCGCAGGGCATGACCGCCTAACACATTGCTAGCCGCTGCGTATGACGCCTCAGCGAAACCAGCGTAGGGCTCGCCTCGGGCTGCGGCTTCTTCTGCGGCGCGGTCGGCTGCTGTGTCGGTTAGGAGAGAGTTGGTGCGAAGTTCGCGATCGAAGTTCACGGTAATGGAGCCGACGTTGGTCGCGCCGACCGGGACGAAGCTGAAGAAGCCCCAGCGCCAGCGGCCAAGGAGAACTACGCGCTCGTTTAACGTGAATAGGCCGGGCAATGTGCGTTGCAGGTATGGTGATACAGAGAACAGCTCTCCGGCGAAATGTCGTCGTCGCTCTACGACCCAGTTCGCTGGCGAATGAAATCGATGGTAGTCTCCTGGCGCTAAGTATACGACGGCATAATAAAGGGCCGTCCGGTTATCCGGAGATAGGAGGGAATACCAGGGTTTCTCTCCTAGCGCCAGGTCCGCTCGTACCTCCGAAACGGCACCAGGGCTAGATGGAGTCGCAGCTTGGTCCCCTAGCTTCTTGCTCGGGCTTTCGTGAGTCTTGTCTCCTCCGGAAAGGAGGTTAGGTAGAGTATATGAGATTCCATTGACCCTTGCGAATTCCTCTTCCGCCGGGACGACCTCTTCGTCACCGCGCTTCGGCGTCGGTGATTGATCAGGGATTTCATTCTCCTTGCCGGACAAGCTAGGCGTAGGCGTATTCTTACCTAGTAACGCATCGACGGTATATGTCATGCCCTTGACCTGCTCGATATCGTTACCTTCAATCTTTCCAAACTGTAGCACACGCCCATCGGCAGGTGATAATAACGCGTTTGGATTAGGGTCCAAGGGCCGGACACCGGGTTTTAGCGTTCGGTAAAAGAAAGCTGAGAGGTTAGGATATGTGCGAAGGTCCGGCTCGGATACCTCGTCCAAGTTGACGCCAAATATGAAGGCGTATAACTTGAAGCCGGGGATCCGTAGATAGTAGGGAATGGTGAGCTCGTTGAACTTTCCCCATAGCCTTGACATTGCCTTTAAAGGCAGGGTTGACATAACCTTGACTTGCCTAAGAAAAGTTGGTCAGCCACGAGGGTGACCAGAACAGTTACATGGGTTACGCTCATACCATGGTCCGTCAGGTCGTATCCGTGCTCGTTTCCGCGGACGAACGCCAGGCTCGTCACTCTCGGAAGCTTCTTTTTCGAGTCTTTCCTTCTCGCGAGCTTGTGTCTTGTAGAACTGTACAAGACCAAGGAACCCAATTCCTAGACCGACAGGTATGGGATACCATTTGACTTTGGTGTCTTTCAATGCGCTACGCAGTCTTGACCCAAAACGTTGGCTACTTTGGGATTTGTGCGACGCATGATGAAAAGATACCCTAGGCGTAGTTACAAAGTGTCTCGTCGACCGTCCTGGTGCGGCGGTATACGTTTGTCGAAGCATACATGATGAAAGCTGGTGGCCCGGGACTGGCTTGAGCCCTCGGGCGGACACCGAGCATAGATTTGACATTGACATGTCTTATGCCTTCAACTTCTTCTATAGTTGTTTCATGAATACTTCTGGAGAACGGGGAGAAAAAGACACGCTAATAAATGACTAGTTCTAAGTTGGGGCGTTACGCCGTCGATTGCTATAGAGACAACGACATTCGTTTGACAGTACCTAGATAATCGTCAGGACGAGAAGGAGTCGAATGAGATATCAGATAAACCCGTACAGACCAGAAATTAATTCTACTACATAGTAGAAGCTAAGGTTACTTAGGTAATTAGGTAAGGTTACAGTAACAGTCGAGGTTCTTTACTGATCAAATACGATGGACCGGGAAGACCCTCAATGACGCAGGATGGGTGGAGCCAGAAAGCTATCCCTTTTCAGCTTGGTGTGTAGGCGGCAGCTCTGATTTTTTCAGGAGAGAGCTGGTCTGTGCTCATCAATGGTCATTTTTAATTGGGTGTAAAAAAAAAATAAAAAACCCCCCCCCCCAAGTTTTTTTAATTCAAAATTAGTAGTTAGTTATTAAGAAATGCTAACTATCTATTCAAATATACAACAGTATATGAAATTATTATGGTTATAGAAACCCTCCCCTTGCCGCTATGAAGTAAACTACCATAGATATCGTAGTTAGTTAATGTAGAACTCCAAATACGCTTATATAAGTAAAGCGCAATTTCAAATTCGAGATTAGGTACTAAGTAACTACCTACCTAGCTACTCCTTTTACAAACAGGCCTTTTGTAGTCGAATTGAAGGGTTTCTAATTCCTTTCTTGATCTAGTATATTCCCTTTAGGAAGATTATGCGGTCCAGTATTACCCTGTTACGAAGCATGCCTGAAGTTTTTATAGCCATTTGCTGCGTTCAAAAGCTATAGGATTTCTGGAAGAAATGGCTTAAAGCGTGATCATGTTTCCCTCTTGTAGCCGATTATATGCCTATTTTCAAAGTTCCCGCATTTGACTCGGTTGGAGCTGTAGCTATTAGTATTACCTATTGGTTGCTTCGGATCATGTGGCTTAGGGGGCGTGTCCTTTTCGAGCATCTTCTATATTTCAGTAAATTGGCAGCACGATGACTTTCTTGGTTCCATGGGATATCCGTTATGGTCAATAAATATCTCCCGCTAAGCGGTAAGCTGGCTCGCAGGCCAGGCGTATAGAAGTATTTGATATGAATTTCATACAACACTGTCGGGGGATTACCAAAGTAGTCACGTTGATAACAACATTGCAAATATATTTGTAGTATTGTATTTGCTGCGAGACGCGTTTCGGCTTTTCTTTATCGAATGCTGAGCTGGTCCTGATGGGGTTTGTCACCGGCTATAACAATTTAGTTGGCGATGTTATCGAAGAGACCAATAAAGTCCAGATGGAATGGAAATATTAACGACCCGCTCAATCCCTCCGTAGAATCACTCTGCTCAGGATCATCCTCACCGGAGTCACCCCCCCTTACAATCTTCACAAGTCAGATTGCTTCGAGATTCCGCGCAAACATTATTAGATTATGGCTCTAACGGTTAAGGATCGTTGCAATCGTCTTACGAGCCGTGCCTAAGCAGCAATATCAGCATTTATGCCATTAGAGAATATACTGTCCGATTGCGTGGATCCGACATGGAAACGGATAAGGAAACTGTATCTATTGTATTTTTTTAACTTTATTTCGTTAACCCAACGAGTACGTGATGTATGTAAGGAAAGGGTCTCATCGGTTCCGACTAGGATTGAGGATTGTTTTTGATATATACCTAGGTTGTTGGAAGGAGGTGGCTGTATGACACCTGCCTTGGTATTTATTAGGGGGGCCACTTAGCGCCTTACCAAGTACATAGTACTAGGTAGTATGTACCTAGCTCCATACCTATGACTTACATAATACTAACTACTAGTACATTGTAGCAGTGTAGGTACCTAGGGCATGTATGCATCTACTATTAGGTAAGCAATGACATGGACAGCTTGCATTGACGGGTTCATCGGTTCCTCGTCTTCATGTAGCCCGTTGCCAACGACGAGAAGCCGTATACCTAAGAGCACCTTCTCTACTCTATTTTTTTTCACTTTGACACTCTTACTTTACTATTTCCCTTTTATTATTAATCAAGAAACTTAATTTAGTTCTTCATTAATTTAATAAACTTTTTATCTGCACTGCTTTTTTTTCTTCTTCCGTAACCAAGTCTTATTCACACGTACAATACTTAAAAAAGCTACGTGTCTGTTGCGGGAATTCTGTAATGGTTTTTCGACTTACATGTTTGCCTGATATGCTTTCCACTATCCTTTAAACCTTGAAATCTGGAGCCTACAGTAGCAAAGAGCGAATGCACAACGTTTTGTTTTAGCATTTGCTTGCCGCTCTCGTCTTCCCCGTCTTCCCCGTCTTCCCCGTCTTCCCCGTCTTCCCGATCGCCCATCGGCATAGCGTTTATACTTTGCCCAGAGCGTCGTTAAACACCTCCGCGGACGGGGTCCTCTCCACCACAGCTATAAAATCACGATGGCGTCCGACTCGGGAGCGGCAGTAAATTCTGCGGCCGACTCGAGCACCGAAACATTTACGCTACAAATCCTATCGCCTTCTGTGGGAATACCACAACCGCTGTCGTTACAAAAGCTTCCCATAGGTACTACCGTGAAACAGTTGAAGGAGAGAATTCGAGACGTTATTAGTACTAAACCTGCCGACCATGCCCAGCGCCTCATTCACAGAGGTCGTTTACTAGCTCGCGATAACGAAACAATGAGTGATATCTTTGGTCAGGATGCAGTACGTATTTCGCCCTTAGATTCGGAAAGATGGAAAAGTACCTGACAAATACCTTTGATATAGTTGCGCTCTACGGATCACCAGACATTACATCTGGTTTTACGCGAGTTCTCCGACAGTCAACCAACGTCTGCGCCGACCCCCTCAAGCCAGACCACCACTTCAGGCCAACCCTCGTCTGGAACGAACCCAATCTCCCAGCACCAACCGCATCCTAGCGCACTTCCTTTCCAACCTGATCCCCAGGCGCGCCCCGGAGCCCCTCATTATCACGGTATAAGTTTTGGTTTCCAAAGACCCATTACTGGGCTGCCCACTGCGGGCCAACCGATGATCCCTCCGCCTGGACTTTCTCAGCAGCAGTATAATCATTGGGTAAGAACCATGAACGCTCATTTAGGAGGTCGCGACCAAAGCCAGCGAATGGCTATGCCGGGGGCGCAGGATATACCCGCTATTGGTGTAAGAGCCGCACCGGGAACGGGCACGCCTGGAAGGACTGTCTCGCCGTTTCAGCCAGAGATAACACGTACCACAATTCGCGAAAGCACAGGTCCTAATGGTTTACAATGGCGGATAACCTACAACGAAACATTTGTGAATCCACTACAGCGACCAACACGCTCTGTTCCGAATGGAGGCCAACTATCCGACAATGAAGCGCAGAACATCCTGCGGGGTGTGGATACTAATACAGCGACCAGGGCCATGGTCGATGCTATGCGAAGGAATGCTAGCAGCTCTTCCCTAGCAAGCCTCGCAACCGGCCAAGCCCAGCACCCTATTCCACCTGGTGTTACCACGCCGTTGATACCATCTCGAGCGGGTAGCGCTACTGCTACACCGGATCCGTTTAGGGCAGCCGGGCAATCCAGAAACCTGTCTACACACCAAACCCAGGCGCCACAGTCCCAAAATGCACCGGAGGTGTATATTCTATCTTCCCCTAGTGGTCCTCGTGCTCTACTTCTTAATGGTAGCTTAGACACATATTTCAGCCCTCCAGCCCGGACTGCGAACCCAGCTACAGGTGTACCATTCGCGCAGAGACAATTTCCACTTACATTCGCAAATGCTTTTCACCCGCAATATACGGCGTTAACGTCGACGCCAACGACCCAGTCGCAATTACCTCAGGTTGGACGAGCCCATGCAACCGGCTACCGGACACCTAATGTTGCTCGAGCACAGGATTTAGCTCAACATCAACATGGTCTGCATCGACCTCCTCAAGTGCAACATATAGGACATGCCGTAGCTCGGGCGGATAACCCGCAAATCCAGGCGATAAGATTAGCCCAGATTTGGCCGCATATTTGGTTAGTCACTCGCCTAGGTCTCTTTATTTGGCTGTTCTCGTCGCCAACCTCCAGTTGGTCTCGTTGGATCTTTATTATTGGTGCCGCGATCACGATGTTTCTCGCCCGCACTGGGCTTTTGAACCCACTTGCCGATCAACTGTGGGTCCCCTTTCGACAGCGTCTCGAGAACTTGATACCTCTCGCCCATCACGACGTAGGAGTACAGGCTGACGGACGAGATGGTGGCGCTGCAGCGGATGGACAGCAAAGAGAACTACATCCAGCAGACACGGCAGCCAGATTGGTGCAGCAACGACGTGATGCTAACGCTAATTGGTTGATGGACCAAGCCAGGAGATTGGAGCGTGCCGGTATCCTGTTTCTCGCTAGTATCGCTCCGGGAGTCGCAGAGCGACACATAAGGCAAGTTGAAGCCGAAGCACGCGCCGAGCGACGAAGACGGGAAGAAGCTGAAGCAGCGGCGGCGGCGGCGGCGGCCCAACAGTCTGAGAGAGCGGAGGATACGGAACAGGGCGGAGAGAGCGATACCGCTACTGCCACTGCTAGCGAAGACTCAGCGGGCCAGGATCAATCACCACAAGGCGAAAGACCACCTGCTGCGGAAGAGCCGCTTATTGTCATATAAACTTATTGTTAATTGTTGGCAATAAGCAACGTTGTGGAGAGAAATCACGATACGGGCTATATGAACGCTCATTGTAGCCCAGACAGCGATCCTCGTATCTTGGGATAAGAAGAAGCAAAGCAAGTATTGGGGGAAAATGATACCAGGGGCCTTGGTCCAAGGCCGAGACCCTCATGTGGGGAAAAAAAACAAAAAAAACTTCGAGTAGGAAAGTTTTTGTGTAATATCTAGTATGTATGATGTATGGTTCCGGAGTTGGAGTTGGGTTGGAGTTGGCGCTGGTGATGAAGTTAGGCAAGAGGAGCGAAACGTCGACTGACTTGCCAACGAATGAATAACGGGCCTGATTAGAGGCTTGGCCGGCTGGGTTGGCCGCGCAGTGGCAACGGTAGTAGGAGAGGGAAAAGACAGAAAGACGGAAAGACAGACAGGTAGGCTGGATATGACGTGAGCGATCACGTCGAATAAACCTTCTTCTCTAGGACTTGGAGGTCGTGATGGTTCCTAGTGTGCACGGTTCCGAATTCGTAATGTTGAAAATGTGTGTCACTTGTAAATTCCGCTAGGCCTAGGTCTACTACTTTCAAGCAATTAATTTATTTTTAAACACTCGACTTTGCCGAGAAGTCGATTGTGATATATTTCCATATTCCGTCGCCAATGGAACTTACTCGATCTTGCTTCTATTCCGACGCATGCCTCGTCTCCTGTTTCGTTTAGTTAATATCTTGATATCGCACTAGGTTAAAGCACACAACCATCAACCATCACTCCGAATCATCTGTCCACGAGCAAATCAATATAATACTTAATTACAACCGTCCAAAAACCAGTCCAAAGGTAATGGTAAAACATCAATTGTAATCGGTAACAGTACCCTAACACTGCTTTCCTACTTACTTTAACTTAGCTTGTTCCGTTCAGTTCTTCAGAAGGTAGTTAGTTTAGTCGACGGATCGGGTCAAAGAGTACCAGTATGCTCATTCGTCATCTCGTCGACCGGACTCGTCTCTTGTTTCTATGTACACACACACACACACACACACGCTATAATGCCCGACCACACTCTTTTCCCAAGAACAATAAAAGTATAAGGTCGGATAACGTATTTTCATCCACTCTACTCGTCCATAACGGCGGCGAATTTGTCCAACATGTTCTGCTGGATAGCCTCGTACTGTATATCAAGTTAGCACCGTGTCATGTCTCACAGGATACGTGAGCCCTCGATTGAGTCTATGACTCGAAACAACGTACCTTCTTACTAATAGCCTCCTCGCCCTCGCTCGGGAGCTCAAACTTGAGGCTTCGGAGCTGCGCCTGAAGGTCACTCGTCGCCTCACGAACCTTGGCCCAGCTCTGGCCCTGTGCAACGGCCTTCTGTGCCTCATCGTGGAAGCCAACCATGAGCTTCATCATCCACTCCGTCTTCCAGATAGGGCAGAACTGGTCGTAATCCGAGTATCCGTTTTGCTGCAGGAAGTCTTCCTTTAGCAGCATCGCGATATCTAACGTAATCTTGTCCGGGTCCGAAAGCGCAGACTTTCCGACTAGCTGCACAACCTGGTCTAATTCTTCAGAGTCGGACAGGAGCTGCTTGATACGGTCACGCAGCCGCGGGAATTCGGGGTAGTCCTTCTCATACCACTTGTCTAACGTGTTTGTATACTTGCTGTACGAGACGGACGTGTTGATGGAAGGGAAGTGCTTTCGCTGCGCAAGTCTCTTGTCGAGACCCCAGAAGACTTGCACGATACTCAGTGTCGAACTAGTAACGGGATCGGAGAAATCACCACCGGGGGGACTGACGGCACCGACGATGCTGACACTGCCCTCACGTTCAGGGGAACCCAAGCAGTTTGTCTTTCCTGCGCGCTCGTAGAAACTGGCCAGCTTGGCGGAAAGGTAAGCAGGGAAACCTTGGTCAGCAGGCATTTCTCCGAGACGACCGGAAATTTCACGCAGAGCTTCGGCCCATCGGGACGAGGAGTCGGCCATCATAGCCACGTTCATGCCTTGGTCACGAAAGTACTCGGCGACGGTGATACCGGTGTAGATGGAAGCCTCTCGGGCAGCGACGGGCATGTTAGAGGTGTTGGCGATGAGGGTAGTTCGCTTCATGATGGGTTCCTTGCGACCCTCGACCTCGATAGATAGCTCGGGGAAATCCTTCAAGACCTCAGCCATTTCGTTACCACGCTCACCACATCCAACGTACACAATGACGTCGCTGTTGGAGAACTTGGAGACGGACTGCGAAATGACAGTCTTTCCACAGCCGAAAGCACCAGGGATAGCCACAGTACCGCCTTGTACACTAGGGAAAAGGGCATCGAGGACTCGTTGGCCGACAATGAAGGGCTTGTTTGCGGAGAGCTTCTCGGTCGTGGGTCGCGGAACACGGACGGGCCAGGTGTGCATCATGCCGTACTCGGTCTTGGTACCGTTGAACTCGACCTCGAGAATCTTCTCGTCCACGGTGTATTCGCCCTTGCTGGCGATTCTGGTGATGGTACCTCTTGCTCGTGGCGGTAGCAGGATCCTGTGTACCTTGATGAAGGAGTTCTCAAAGACGGTTCCCCATACGTCGCCGCCAGAAATGTGGTCGCCGACTTTCATGGTAGGTGTGAACTCCCATTTCTTGGTTCGGTCGAGAGCGGGTGCCGAGATACCGCGGGGGATGTAGATGCTGTTAGACAGTTGGGAGATCTTCTCGAGAGGACGCTGAATTCCGTCGTAAATGTTGTGTAATAAGCCGGGACCGAGTTCGACGGAGAGAGGTTTACCGGTTCGCTGGACGGGGTCACCCACAGTTATGCCAGCTATATTGTCGTATTAGTTTTATATCCTCTTGCTTGATATGCGAAGGGGCTTAAGTGGGACACACCGGTCTCTTCGTAGACTTGGATGGTAGCTTGGTCGCCGTTGATTCGAATGACTTCGCCGACCAAGTTATCGTGACCGACTCTTACAAGCTCGTACATGGCAACTCCGATCATGTCCTCGGCCACCACGACGGGACTATTTGGATATCACGTTAGCTTCGAGGTCGGATGCTACGAGTATATATGTCGTGCAGCTTTTACGAACCCGGATACGGAGTAGATCTTGCCTGCACGTATAACATTAGTGATCAGCTCTTCAGACGAGATGCAGCATATATAAATGTAAAGCTACGTACCACTATTGAGCGCTTCTTCGCCATTTGTGGCCTTCGTAGACTATATGCACGAGAGCAGTTAGATATTTGAGTGGCAGAGAAGCGAGAGAAGGCCGGGATAAGCCGCTTGCTTCGTTGCAAGTTTTACTATATATTGGACGAGGCGGGAAGGGAGAGAGGTAGCTAAGCTTACTGGTGCCATCTTGGGAGTCTCTTTTGGTGTGGGAAGCGGCTCTGCAGCCGGAGAGACGGGAGAGATGGATATGGTGGGGGCTAATAAAGGTGAGGCTAAAGGTAATGAAGCCGGCGTCGATGTGGTGGATGTTGTTGTTGTTGTTGAAGTTGAAGTTGTGATAATGCTAGGAGTGATAATGGTAGTAGTAGTAGCGGTGGTGGTTACAGCGTTATTAGTGCTAGAATTAGCTGGGTTAATTGGTTCTACTGGTTCTACTGCTGCTACTGCTACTGCTGCTGCTGGTGATAGCAGTGGGCTGGGCGGTAATGGTTGGCTAGCAGCTTCAGCTATTAGTTCTTTGGTTTTAGCGTCTCTAGCGGCTCTGCCAGGGTTGGTAAAGCTGCCAGGTGACGCAGGTTGCGTAGATTGTGCAGGACCTGAAGTGGGTGTGACTGGCCGACTTGAACCCGGACTTGGACTTGTACTTTGGCCGTGGTTTCCCCGCCGCTCAATGAGGTCCACTAAAGACTAGAGGTACATAGAGGAGTCAGTAACCAACCAACCAGTACGTAGCGACCTCACTTAAAGGGGGGGTTCTTCGTGCATGTACATACAGGCCGGGCCCGCAGCGTCGGTCGGAGGCCGAGCATGCAAACGTGTTAATTCGGTAGAAACCTTCTAAATCTGTTAAGTGAGAAGTTGTCTTTGACGAAGTGAATGGTAAACGAATCCGAAATATCGTTGTAAGTTTGAAAAAAGGCTTGCTTATGCTTTACTCAAACGCGCACACGTTGCATCCGGGAGATGTATGTAAGTTGATTAACGACAGGTCACCACCGAGACCAAGGAAGCCATAAGTATAAGTACAACGTTAAAAGAGGTACCTACCTAACACTCCATTCGGGCGGCCTCTCGGTTAGCATTACCCCGTGTTTTGAATTACATATGTAGTATACCAAGCACCGGTAAACGGATATAACCTTTATCTGGCAACGCTCTGGTTAACTATCCTTAATAGATTTACTGCGTTATCAACAATTTACTGCTCAAAGGTCACAATAGCAATATATATCATTGAATGCATTATTATAAAAATGTCGATCGCGACATGGCATTTCACAAAAGCTTGGCCATATTCCAGTCGGGTTTCAGCACGATACTCAATCCACGGAAAATGATTATAGATGATTTTGATAGCCAAATCCCGGCTGCTAAACACCATATCTATAGTTGAAATTAACTATGATATCTGGTAGTATACCACCACTGGTATAGGACGTCTGGTGTATATAAGGGTCAAGCCTGTCCACTGGGTTATAAGACAAGTCAGCCTAAATGTAGGTATTACTCACTCAAGGGGTATATACCTACCCTACAAGTCTCCCTTGCTTCTTATATATGTAGCATGCATTCAAGATGCTGTAACCGACAAGCAGGCACCTGTCCAAGACGACCGTCCCCAGCAGCCTGTCGTAGAATAATAAAAAGAGCCCCGAATATTCGTCAACTGCTCTCCTCATCTCCAGTGGCGTAGATGCAAAAGTCTGTCACATTAGATTGTCAATATCAACTGGCCATAACACTCCACGTGCATACATAGATATATAGGTAGTTGGGTTATTTCGATTCCATCGTGGATCTAGTTACACAGTTTCCACCGCTTCAGTCTCCCTTTCCCCTTTTCTTCAGACTAAACAACTATCCCATCCCATCCTATCCTATAACATACAACGGAGTCGCGTCGTCATGATACTCGTTACAATACTAATACTAATACAAATACAAACCCACCGGTCGCTCTCCCATTCACTTGCTCTTCATTCCCTACAAATGAACCTCCTTGAGCTTATCCGCAATCCCGTTCGTGCCATTGGTACCGTTCGTATCCTTCGCACCGTTCGCCCCATCACCGCCGTCCGACCGGTCCGGAATAACATCCCACGCCTCGTCCTCCCCCGCACCACGCACCCAATGCGGCAGCGTCTGCCAGGAGTCGACGACGAGGTGTCCGATCTTGGTCCACAGGTCCCCCTTGATCCGGATCCAGGGCTTGTCCTCGTACTTCTCGCTCAGAGTCTGCCCGATGCTCACGGCGCGGAAGAGCTTGATCCCGTGACCGTCTTCTTCCAGGTTGTACATCCGTGGGAGTTGTTCTGTTACACCAAGTTTAGTATTATCCTGTTGAATGAATATGTATGTTGAGGCAAGGGGGCAGGTAATATGCATACCGTTTGCCGGAGTAAGTTTCCCGGCCTTTGGGACGTAAGAGGCGATGTTGTCGAGTTCGAGGGGCGGACAAGCCCTAGCGGCGTATTGAACGAGATCAAGCCGTATCTTCCACTCGAGCAGTCTGACTTTGCTTTCGATGGGGATCCAGTCCTGGCTATTCAAGGTAAGATATATAGGGTTGATGTTTATGTGGTGCCTACTTATCGTTAGTAAACTCCATAAGGTAAAGCATGGCTAGGAGGACGCACATAAGGAAGAAATCAAATTTGGGCTCCTTGCCGGGATGAAATGTTGCCGAGGCACCTTCGTATATAGACACATGGTACATCTCGGCGTTCCTTTCGTCTAGCTCTTCCGGCTTGACCTTCACTCTGCCCGCCAGCTCCACAATGTCATCCCATGCTTTGCCAAAGACGCCCTTGCTGATTTTAGTGGGCTCGTCCGTGCCGTAGGCAGCGGTAGAAAGCTTCTTGTTTGCCTTGACTTCCCTGAGTAAGCTCTCGATGCTGGGCATGGGTTCTGTACTTTGTTTGGCAGCGTCTTCGGTCGTCTCTAGGAACTTTCTGAGGTTGTCTTTGTGGACGGCTGATTGGGCCAGGGCCATGGCGACTATGGCGGGTTGTTTCCACTCGACGCCGTACATTAACTGGATTATGGGATGAAAGAACCCTTACCAGGACGTCAATACGCAGTAAGCAGGGTAAATTTATTTGGGAGGACTTACCTTCAATCATTCGAAACATCATGTCCTCGCTTCTCTCATCGCCCTTGAACATGTGTTTACTTAGTGCCTTCTCCCACCCCAGCTTGTCAATTTCGCCTTGGAAATAGGCCAGGAACTCGTTGTAATATCTTTCAGTCGTATGTTAGCCAGCATGTTGACAAAAGTGAGGGTTGTCCAAAATGCTGATTTACGATGCCAATTCTTCTTTTTTTTTTCTTGGAAATGGTAGGGGTGGATTCAAATTAACGAATGGGTATTGTTTGTCCTTGAGTTTGACTTACTCTCCCTGGCCGAGATACTTCTTGGCTTTGTCCCAGTCCCCTATATCCTCGACGACATTCTGACGAATCTCTTTGGCCGGTCTTTGATATGTTTTATTGACATCGTAGCCTTTCTTGAGGTGCTCAGGTGAAGCGCCTGTGCCGTACAGAGATAGGATCTGATGGCTTATACTGAGGAACAGGTCAGCATCTCCGTCTAATGCTCGAGACATACTGCGGGAGCTTACTGGTTGTGGTAACCCATATCGTTAAAGTATACGTGATGTTTCTAGGGCTCGAATTAGAATCGACCTTCTTATCCGTAATTAGCGTCAAATTCACCTCGAGGTCCTCCTGTAATAGTTCGGTAGCCTTCTTGGCTGAAGCTTCACTCTGTTGGATTCTCCATAGCCCAGTATTATCTGGCGTGATTTGGATAGTGCGTGCCGTCGCCATATTTGCTAGTTTTCTATAGGTTAAGAACCTAGTGGATCCTATATTGCTTCGAGCAACTCGCAGAGGAAAGGCGTAACAGCTCATGGGTTTATTTTGACTTTATATAATTTATGTAATTCGTACTCCGGATATATCACATGTCCCCCCCCTGACCGCCACAGCTCGGCCTTTAGACCGGCGACCAGTCTTACAAATATTAAGCCGCTGGTTGGAGAGCAAAGATGCGGAGAAGTGGTTTGCTCGTACGAGATGGTGTATGTGCAATGGTGACGAAGTCACGATAGGTCCGGGATATTCAACATGGGATGGGCAATAGCCCCGTCTTGGCTTCACGTCTCCATTCCCACTTATAATCCCGGGATTCGTCATAATATATCAGTCTAGATTGGCTTGCTAAGTAATACAAACCGATTAAAGCGAGAGAAAAGGTCAACTGCTTATAAACCTTGCATTAACTCAGCAGCGTTCGGCTTTCCGATAGAGTAGGCGAACTCGTCCCGAATCGGAAGCTAGTCTTAACCTATCCGGGTTTAGGTACGCAGCTATTCCCGAAACCAATGCATATATGTGACATCATCCGCATCTACTTTGCGACGTTATGCACCTGTCTTGCTTCTCACACGTTGGAACTTTTGGAACTTTTGGAACTTTTGTCACCTCGTATAGGAACTTTGGTTTAAAGGGGTTTCGAAGACGAGTACGAGTGGGTAATAATGAAACCATCGAGGTTATGCGAATGGATAGAGGTTCATGTAATTAACTAGTATAATAATAATATTGTAGGTATGTTTTATTTCCGAGTTAAAAAGTTAAAAATACAGATGCGGCGGCAACATATTACCTACACGTACTTGCAGCTAAAAGGTACTAACCTAACCTCCATAGGAGGTAGTAAGCAATGTAGGTAGTATTTATTAGACCGGTACAAGCCACCCTTACATGATATTAGGTAGTACCCAGGTATAGACCATAAGCTTGAATATCTACAAATATCTATGGTTAATCAAGATTACATAATTTCCCAACGTCGGCGCCCAATGTGGGAATAACTTCAAAAGATTCCTGATATACCTAGCATCTTATATCGTTACCATACAAGCGCACACATATTAATTTGACAGTGCTACGAAGATATTGGAATCCCGATATTTGTATTCTTTCTAGTCGTAAGGGGGACCATGATATTATTTCAGTTTTAGATACTGCTATTTAGCCTCTGGGCGTAGTAACTGCCTAACCTAGGTTAGATATTTCCAAGTTACGATTTGGTCACTAACAAGACAAGCCTCTGCTTTTGAGAGTAATTTCTTATTCTCGATTATAGAAGCCAAGGAGCCAAGAAGCCGAGTAACCGTTGAGTGTACGGTTTAGCTTCACTCTACCTGAGCCATCGAATGGGTTTTGATATCGGTCAACCATAACTGGTATCTCTTTAGAAAAGGCATCCTTGGAAACTACATGGTCAGAGGTAGTATTTACCTAGGTAGTAGAGATAATCCAACTCCCGCAGGAGAAAAGTACCAGCAACGATATGTAGAAGTGTCCCTCATTGGGCCATATCTGCCCAATGCTCCCTGTACTAGTGTAGATGATTGAAATGATAGCAGCCTATGAAACAGCTCGTGAAAGTAATTGTGCTTGTTGCCTTGCTTGTTGCCTTGCTTCCTTGCCTTATTTTTTGCCCCTCAGCCAAATCTTTACCGCTTACTATTTGTTGTTGCCCTGGATGAGTATTGTCTCAACAACAAAGGCAGCACGTACATGCAGTTGCCAAACATGTCGATGTGATTCACATTGCAGAAAGGTATTGGGAGGGTTGTGCTTCCGAGCCGCCATCTTATAATGCACCATACGCTGCTGCGACTCAGCCGTTGTGTTTATTTCGTATCATCATCTGTATCGTCATCCGCATCGTCGTCGTCGTCGGCGTCCTTGTTCCCACCAGATCTGTTTTCTCTGGTAAACAGCTTGTTTGTTTCTCTTTCTCTTTCTCTTTCTCAATCTTCTTGTTTCCTTCTTTGTAATATCTATATTCTTCATTTCATTCCATCTTTAATTAGGTTGTTTAAGGATGTGCAAACAATACCATTACCACTCCGGGTGCCCCACGCCTGACTGCGACTCAATCCTCGGATCAAGAAAGCGCAACCGGTACTGCCCCGAAGCTCTTAAAGCTAGGCGCCTAGGCCGCTGTTCCGTCGGCGTCCATATTGCCGGAAACTTTCGCGCCGTGGACTCGACCACTCGTTGCGACACCTGCAAGCAAGCTGCCCCAACTCTCCAACAACAACAGCAGCAGCAGCATCAGGCCCCGGAAAAAGGCATCGACGGTATTTAGGAAAACACTTCAACCGCCATTTCCGGACCCGTTCCCGCCATGGCTAAACCCAAGCCCAAGCCCAAGGCTCAAACATTCGCAGACCCGACTCCCCGTCCCGAAGCCGCACCACAGACCAACGGAAATAAGAACGGCAACGACCTCTTCTCCATCGTCTTCGAGCGCGCTCTAGCCGACATACAAGCCGCCCAGAAGTCGTCCGTCGGCGAGAAAGACAAAGCCGAGTCCTAGGATGATCTCGACGACGTCCTCGCCGTTCGAACCCCGACTCCCTCCGCGGAGGAGAAAGGCGTCGGCAAGATGACGACCCGAGCCCAGCGCGTCAAGTTCCGAGAGCGGGATAAAGCTCAGGACAAGGCTCTTATCTCCCAATCCGAGCGTTATCCCTACGGTATCGGCCTACCGATCGCAACTCGAGACGACGGCACGGGCGTCGATAAGAACACCTTGCAAGTCCCCGAGCCCAAGCGCTATTCCAACGGCTTCGCTCCCGCAGCGATGGTTAAGGGCAAGGGAATAGACGCCGGCATGCACCACGTCGGAGCCGAGTCCGAAGACGACTTCCATGGCAACATACAAGTAAACGAAACCTACACCACGTTCGCACGAGTTACGTAGCACCTCGTTTACCAACTTGCTCATCTACCCAACTGCTTGCTTTCCCCGAATAGAACGTGCCGATTCCATGGCCACCAAGTAAAGTCCAACAAAAATTCATAGGAACCGAGGCCTTGTCAAGCAAGATCTTGACAACGTGTTGCAAAAAGGAATGGATGATTCACGAATTACCAGAGGGAGTATCATATGATTTTGAACCTTGTCATAACATACCGGATTGTGGGTATGCTTATTCGATCGTATCGGGAGTACCGCACCGTCGGGACGTGGGAATGGGGGGGATACGTAATAAAGGGATAGTTTAGTTCCCCTGCAGTTAGTTCGTTTTCTTGGAGTGCTCACTGTTGTACTGCACCACATCGCGCAGCTCTTGATCAGAATAATAATAAAAAACCAAAAAAAAAAAAAAAAAAACCCCAAACAAAAAACCTTCTATAGTACGTACGTGCAAGTTATTTTCTATGCAACAACTCTATTCACGCATGCCCCCGTGCTCCGTAAAGGGATAGAACTTGATTACACGTAGAGAGCAAGCCCAACTTTGCCCAGACCCTGGGGTCCCTTTTTTTTTGCATCTAGATCCACGAATTCAATGTCAAAGGTCAGTTTTGCAACTGCCGCGTCTCCATGGAGAGATGCCAAAACTCGCCCCCCCAAAACGTTGCTCATCTACCTCGGATACGTTTCTGTGCGACTACCCTTCCGTATCGTTTCGTCCGACTAACTATGCTGTACTAAGAGGTCCGTCCTATTGGCCTTTACCACCCTCGGTTGATCCCTCACTGTCTTTGCTCGCTGCGTGTTCCAAATCTCCTCTAAGTTTTAGGACGCGTGGGAAAAACGCCGCAGAAACCCAATAACTACGTAATACAAAAGGTATATCCGGCCCGTCGGCTACTAATAATCGGCCAGGATCCTCATTGGGTTCCTTCCGCGGTACTTAGCTGGGCCCTAAGGAGATATAGGGAGCACATTAGCACTCCTGGTAGTAGGCTTTGATGAAACATTGTACGAATCTACTTGAGGAACATTTCTCCCCCATTCCGCGTTGTTCTCGAACGATCCAAATGGTCCAGCCCAAGCACGACGTCGTCTTCTATGGTGCCTCCCTCATCGAAAAGCACATCATCTGCATCATGTTAGCTACGCTTAGCAAACACCGTAGCCTGATCCCTTACCGTCGTTGATATAAGCCGGCTTCTGAAATCGTTGCACTATCGCGAATTTGATTTTCTCAAACGCCTTGCCCTTGATGCCCGTCCGGTTTTCCAGTCGCTTCTTTGTCTCGGAGAAGGGTTCACCCTGGCCTGAATTAGTTCGATTCTCGCGCGCTTGTATAAAACGTAGATTTACCTCTTTGAGAAGGAATTTGAATGGGATTCCATGGACCCGACTGGGATCGGTCTGGAAATGGACCACTTTGATGAAATCTCTCTCGTCCGCGTCTATTTCCTCCTCTGGGATTCGCTCAGCTATCACGTCGGTGTAATCATTAATACTAAGAACTGGATAGTTAGGCGCAAGTTCCCGATGAAATTTGTGATGATGAATCTCATAAACTCTAATTCGACCACCTTCGCTTTCATCCTTGATTTGCGCCTTCTTTACGAACGCTTGGACGAGATCCTCGATATGGCCTTGCTTATTTACCAAGACGTCGAATGTTTCCTAGAAAAATTGCTCGTTAGATACCGTCTATTTATGTTATGCGTAGAAAAACTTACGGCCTTGGTCATGCCTTCACTCAACCAAGTCACCTTGACATTCTTCTTCGTATCTAGCTCCGCGAGGCTCATATCTAGAACTTCAAAGAAAAGCGAGTTGGGCTTGGTCTGTAATGTTTGTTGGGTGTAGTTATTCGGGTTCAGTATGGTGCCAAGATTCTGGCTGGCGGCCCTTCGAACTGCTGCTTTGGGACTGCCCGTCGAAGCATTCGCCGTAAAAAAGCGGATATGAGTAGGGTCTACACCTAGCTCCTCGCCGACTCGCTCCGAAAGTTGGTCGTAAGTAATTTTTGTACTCAATGTAAGAATAAAAGTCTGGTAGTCGGTCTTCTCGCAGCGAGGGTGAGGGTCGAACCTTACTTCTCGCTTGTTGCAGAGGAAGTCGTAGAATCCCTTGGCATCATCATATCGGTCCCATCGTTTAGGCGTTTCCTCTGAGCTCTTATTAAGGTGAGAAAGTTTCCCAAGAAGCTCGGCCGATTTCCTTTCGACGATTCTCTGGAAGCATATAATATCGCCGTCTTGAAGCTCAGCAGCTTTCAAAGTTTGTTTCGCCTTAAGACTCTCAATCATTGCTGGCTTGATTTCTTCCCACATGGCTAACTGTTCTCCCGAAGGTAACTTGTCGCCCCAACCCATCTTCTTGGCGATCACGGGTACTAGATCTTCGACCTTCTTCTCTTTGCTCACGTAAATGTGGCCCACTCCTTCCAAAGTTTGCCTTTCCGCGTCGAAGTGTTTCAAGAAAAGGAGTATTAGGTCGTTCTTTACAATGACACCATTGGCATTGCTTTGATAAGTGGGCCAAATGGCTTGTCCTTCAGCATCGACCTCTTCCGCAACTTCTGCCCATACTCTCAAGGCATAATCTCTATTGGCTGTGGCCATTCGTTGATAAGTTTCTTCTATTGTTGGTCGCATGTCCATAATCGGCTGATCAGGTCTAGTGGTCTTGTTCTGGCGATTTACCATAATCCACAAGCGAATTCTCTTGGGATCTTGATTGGTGTCGTGGGCAATGAGCGCAACGAGCTCCTCGATAGTGGTTTGCTTTTTCGTGCGATAGAATCGAGGAGCTGCTGGATCTTCGGCAGGGTTAGAGTCAAAGTTAGTAAGGTCGGTAGAACCGTGTCGCTTGAAAGTTTCTTCTGTGATGACCTTAACCGGAAGGTAGAGGTGCTGCTCTTCACGTTCTCTTCTCTTAGCTTCACGTGCGGCAGCCTCCTCATCCAGACGTTTTTCTGATATGATAAATTAGCCCAACCCTCAAATTAGATTATGTTGTTTTGGTGAACTTACGGAGATGCGGCGGGCAATCTTCTTTCTTGACTGGTGTCAAAACTTGATCCAGGCGAGACTCTCGGATATATACCAACATATATGCACTCATCTGACGCATGATTGGAGACTTCTTCTGGAGACCTGTGCGGGACTGTAAAAGCGAGGCCGGGTACTCACCCCCAAAGTTTTCCTCTAGGGTCTCCCGAATGGTTGCTTTGGTGACTTTGTCATCGTCGAATTTATAGAACCAACCATCCTTGTTAGGCTTGAGGTAGGCATAGTAATGGCCAGCGTTCAAATCCCCACTATGCACCAGGACACCGTGGAGTTTATATATCCATGGTTCGGTCTTGTCAGCATCCTGGTCAAGATAAGGTGATAGGTCCAGAACCTCGGGAAATTCGAAACGGTCATTGATCTTCATCATTGTATCACGCTGGATATCGTACTCGAACCGCTTTAAATGTAGATGTAGTACTTCAGGAAAACTCTTGAATATTACACCCTTGCGAGCGTCCTGATACTTGAATTCGTCACCTGCCCAGTATTTGTTGTCGCCATCAAGAGTCTCTTGCTGGATATAATCTTTGAAGCTCTCTTCGAGATTTGGTATTCCGCGAACATTGAGTTGGATGTCCCAGAAATCTTCAATTCGGCTGGATTCATATTCAACATCGATGCAAGAGACATACGTCTTTACCTTCCCGCTGAGCATACGGGGAAGGGCGTCTTCGGCTGCGGTGCCCTTCATCCTCTCCTCCATGCGTTCGATTAACTTACGAGACAGCTCCTGCACATCTTGCTGTTCGAAGATATGCCGTGTGTCCCAACCAAATGATTTGGTTAGCTCATTGGTACTCACAGCCTGATTTGAAATTTGGAGTTGGTAAAATAGTCTTTGTAGGGTATAGGCGCTATTTGTTATGCTCTCATCTTCCGCAGTTGGGATTTCATAAACGGCCTAAAACACATCAGCGCATCTCCTTTCATATTTGGTAGATTTCCCGCCAGAGGGATATTTTTCTTACCTTTCGGAAAGCGTTCGTGAAAAACAACGATTGCAGTAGTGAATTAAGGTAGCATGTGGCGCCCTGGTTCTTGAGGCCAACGTAACCGGTTTCCTTCTTAGAATCGTAGTTATTAAAGTTGTGCCATAACACACCCGTCTCGTCTTTGACCACTCTGACGTACGCAGTGATATTGACGGAATCGTTTTCGACGAGTGGACGGCTGGAATTATCCCACGGCTGCTGAAACATTTTCCTTAACTCGAGAAACCGTGTGAAGCCCCAATCACTCTCCTCCTTTGTAAAACGATGGTGGGCGGTATGGTGATAGAAGAGAGATGGGTCATTAATATTCCACATGACCAGGCCGAACTGCACACAACAGCTCCAGTCCTCGGGTATGCTATTGGCGTCTTGGAAGCCATGCTCAAGATATATCGAAGACTGGTCGACATTGTTTCCAAAAGGGAAGAGAAGAATCCGCCTGTTCAACCAAGTCAGCAACCCAACTCTTCAAATAAGGGTTTCTGATAGGTTCTTGCCATGGGTATCCACCAGCTTGAAATACAGGGCCGTGCTCCTTCTTAGACAGCGCTCTCCAATTTTGTACAGTCCATGTATTGACAACATCCTCTAAAACTTCAGGCTCGTCTAGGAGAGGTAGTAGCACTAGCTCTTTCATAGCCTCAACTGGAATGTGAAAATCTGTTAGCGGGAACTTCTGCTAAGATGAAGGGCATCTGATATATGATATCCTGGGTTTGTACGCACAATCGGTGGCCAATATAGGGCTGTCGAGATTCTCAGCATCGTTATCCAGTTGTTCTGGATTAATCTCTGTGACTTGATCTTTCTCGTTTAGGGTCGGCTGAACGACCATCTCGTCCTGGGTGTCGACCACCATCTCGTTCGGCGAGTGGATTTCGGAATCGTAGCTCTAATAGGCGAAGAATACCGTTAGCTGGCTCTAAACTTATGATTGGAAGTAGATAAGTTGGGTCGGCGTTTATGTCATCAGTGATTTGATTGGAATTTGAAATTTGTCTTGGAGTCGGCCTTGGAGTCGACCTGGAAAAGTCTAGGTAAAATAGGGCGCGCACGAATAGGGAAAGATTGTTCAATAAAGAGACTATCGCGTGGCGTTTCTTTGGTAAAGCCGAGCAGTGAGAGTAGCGAAAGTAATCAAAGTAGTTGTAAATAGTGCTTTAATGTGCCAAATGTATTATTTGTGCTAAAATATTAGGGATATGAGCTTACCATGATTGCCTATGATTCAATATTTAACAGTTATATCCTAGGGTCTTTGCTGCCGTCTTCCGGACTCAACGTCGAGTGATCCTCCCCGAACCCGTAAGATAAAAAAAAATATCGTCGAGGTCTTAGCTGCACACAGCGGGGCTACGATGGGTGGCGTGGAAAGGAATAGCGAGAGAAGGAGAGGCAACCAAGCTCACTACTTCCAGCGACTTGTAGCTAAAAAAGCAGTCGGGGGAGCTAGGACCGGGGAATGACGAAGATACGCGACTAAGCGCACGTTGGAGAAAATAAAAAAACTAAACTGTAGATTGGAGGAAGGAGAAATGATCCTAAAAGAAAGAAAACGGAGGTGAAGCTCTAGTTTAGAGAATTGCTTCATCAACTTGGTACAAAAGTACTAAGACCAACAAGCGCTAGGTGCAGTTTTTAGCAGTTTAGGTGGGAGTAGAAGAAGTGGGCTGTAAAACCTCAGGTCCATACGTGTACATGTAGCGGCGTACTCTTTTTGGACAAGCAGATGGAGACGCGGAGGTAGAAGGCGTAGCGGGGAGTGGGGAGGAGAATGGACGAATTCGCTATTGAGTTACTGTTCTCTTTCCCTCTCTCTTTTTTCCTTCTTCCTCATCAAAGGTAGCAGAGCATGGGTTATGTATGCAAGTACCTACCTACCTATAACGTACAGTAGGGATCGTTCACTGTATGAAGACGGGGCGTTTCGAAACCTTACCTACGCGGGTGAATGTTTTCGAAGGTAGCCTATACCTTGTGACCGATCGTATTTATAGGTGGGACCTTTACTTTCTTCTAGAATGCCAATGTACATTAGACTTGGGCGTAAGGCATTTGTCTACAGCAGGAAGTCGCTGACTAAATGGATGTACTTATTGAGGAAGCCCCGCCAATACCTTTCAATTGGCAATGACGTTACTACCGTCAAGCATTTTGGCATCCACACGGCCGAGGCAGCGAGTGGGATTTCTTCATCTGGAGGATAGGGCTACTAGTGAGACAAACAAAGAATAGGTGGTGACCCTATCCCATCAGTCGCCAGCGAGAATTAATTGCGCAGTCTTGGCATACCTCCCCAAATTCAACATCACTTAATATCTTCAATATCTTCAACTCAAAAAAATTACAAAAAATACTAGAATTTAATTGAATTTTTTCTAATTTAATTAGTAAAAAATTCGTATAATTTACGCTTATTTTGGTAGTATAATTGGTATAGTTTACAATAAGTATCAATATAAGAAAGGGTTGGAATTTTTAAGGTAGAATGCCAAGACTGCGCAATCAATTTTCTCTTCTGACGGCCCATACTTATATGCAATGTTCCTTACTTATGTCCACACAAGGTAGAGACCGTGTTGATGAAAAAATTGAAGGCATGTACGTGCGTCATAATATGGTATGGGCATCAAGAGCACAATTCCAAAGTTGCCTAAGCCACAATTGGATATAACGTATTAATCGACACAAATAAGTAGAAAGCACAAGCAGATCTTCAATAACTACCTACCTACCTGTTATATCGTAGAAAAGCATGTTTGTCTGTTTGTCTTATTTATTTCTCTGATAAGTTCTGATTTTTGATCAATAAGGCGTGAAGCACTTTGCTATAGCAGAACGACTTCAATCTTCCTATACAAAAATAACTATGAAATCGAAGTAACTAAATAAGTTAAAAGGATACTAATTTCTTTTGGAGCCTGGGATTGCTTGTTCTTGTTCATGTACCTGGAATCTTGTACCGATAGTACCTGTGTGGGGTATGATTTTCGCTCTGCAAGCTGCAAGCGTACACTAAGCCGGGCAGGTCCTTTGCACTTGAATACTAAGAACCTTCTTTCAAGAGTCATAGGTCAGTACTTCGTCACCCGTCGACCCCGTCCATTAGCCACAGCAGCACTACATTCTTCCCTCCTTAAATACATGTAACCGCATTCATCCAGCGAAAACCCCAGCGAAAACCCAAGCGAAACCCGGAGAACGTGTGCTCCCCCCTATCAATGACCTAGAGAATCCTCGCGGAACGGAACATGTGAGGGTGACAACTCTAAACGCAAACACATACTCTCTCCAAAAAACCAAGAGCGCCGCATTCTTTCTTTTCTCGCTCGCTCTTGCGTACTGCCATTTAAATTTATTATATCGTTCACTCTGGCATGGAATCATCGGCATGTTACCATTCGCGGTGCAAGATGCCACCAAAGCCCTGCGGTTGACCTCCCGCCCGCGAGCTTCGTTTATACTAGCTAGGGTCCCTTATTCGCCTTTACTCGCCTCAAGACTTCTACCCGACCGTAATATTTCCAATATACAAAGCAAGAGGTGGTCTCACACGGCGAAATGGAGGCCCGTACAGGTCCTAGATGAGTATGGTGCTCCCGATCAGCATCTGCTCGTAGTATATATATCGTGTGACTAACAGTAGCTCGCCTATATGAATTCAGATGGGTGATGAAGGAAGCTCGACCCATTAGCTTGCGACAATTGATGGTATTCGGCCGATCATTGACTGAGGCGCGACTGATTAGCTCCGCGAACTACGTTCGCACTGAACTCCCCACAAGAATTGCCCACCGGATCCGCGACATGCAGCGCTTACCCTACGTGGTTGTCACAAATCCGCATATTAGCGATGTATACGAGCTTTATTATACTGCCTTTGACACATTCCGCCGAATTAGAGAGGTCAAGACGCTAGAAGACAATGAACATCTCTGTAAAGAGATCGCTAAGATGCTGCGCGCCCACTTGACTGTAATACCGAAGTTAGCCATGGGTATACTCGAGTGCAGTGGCTTAATGCCTGCGGCTGAGCTGGATCACTTTATGAACACAATATTGAGATCCGTAAGTAGGTCCGCAAGAAATTTAAATACGACCGGAACTAATGCTATCGTTGATAGAGGATATCCCGTAGAGTAATCGCAGAACAGCACCTTGCCCTGACCGAGACCTTCAACTCGCATTGGTTCTCTCCCGGAGCTAAGCTCTCCGAGTCCGAATTCATCGGCGAGGTATTCATCAAGTGCATAGCTCGAGACGTAATCGAGCACTGCGCAAAAGCTGTTCAGGACCTCGCCCGCTCCGCCAATGGACCCGATACAAAGATCCCCGAGATCAAGATCAACGGGCACATGGACTCCTCGTTCCCCTACATCCTAAGCCACCTAGAATATATCATAGGCGAGCTCCTTCGGAATTCGGTCCAGGCTGTCATCGAGAAGCATCAGAAAAGTAAAGATCCCAACTCTAACCCGCCGCCTATAGAGGTTACCTTGTGCGAGGCCCAGCAGCACGTCATCATCCGTATCTCGGACCAGGGCGGTGGTATTCCGCGAGACATCCTCCCGTATCTGTGGTCCTTCGGCAAAGGACCGCTCAAAAACCAGCGCCTCGAAAACCTCGGCCAGGTTCCACTTATGGCTGCCACACTACAGGAGCTTAGGGTCGACGACGGGAAACTCCGCGGATTACAAAGTGAACGGTCAGGTCACGATAGCTCCCTCTCTTCGCTATCCACTCGCCCGCCTAACCTCCGCCTCGGGATGGGTCTCCCGCTAAGTCGGGTCTACGCTGAGTACTGGGCCGGAAGCCTGGAATTACATAGCTTAGAAGGGTACGGTGTAGACGCGTTCCTGCAAATCTCAAAGTTGGGGAATAAGAACGAACAGCTAGCTACGAGAGCAGCAATGGACGCCGTTTAGTAGCGGGAATGTTCCAACGCTAATACTTGGCTGCATAATTACGAGATGGGAAGGGATGGGATGAATATTAATTATATCAATACAAGTAGTATCGATTCAATATTACATGGATGGGATCAGATGTAGCATAAAACACGCCATAGGGTCTAGGTCGTCGACTAGGTTTTGAGAGTGAGCAAATACATAGAATTTTACAACATAAACGGGAACGAGAAGCCTCGGTTTTGCTTTACTGGTATCATAGAAATTTGCGATTACATCGTAAAATAAACCTAACTGATCTGGAGAGAAACGGAGGTCACAAATCGGACCTCCAAAAGGGAGAATATTTTGATATCGCAGGTAAGCCACAACACGCTTGCCGGTCCATAACCCTCCTTTCCCTGCCACCAGCAGACGTGAAAACAACCACCAAAGGTTAGGACCTCGGCATTCACCTCTCGACACATGTAAATTAGCTTGTAAGCATATCATCCATTAACGACCCATCCGTCATCCCCGTAGAATCAGAGATTGCTGCTGAGATGCGGCCTTCTCGACAACTCCATACTCCCTACTGGACGGAAGCATTTTAAATTAGCGCTAACGGAATCAAATCGTTTCGTTGGCGAATTTGGGGGTATATAGAGTAAAACTCCTTAGCGGCGGCCGCTGCGGGCAAGACTGCCTTGCATTTGCTCGAGCTCGTTCTCAAGCTGCTTGATCTGAGCGTGGGTCTGCTCGAGATCCTTGTTAAGGCGGTCACGTTCGGCGATAAGCTTCTGCTCCCATTGTCGGAATCGTTGCTCCTCAACCTTGACCTGCTCGGTGAAACGCTTTCGAAGCGCCTCTTCTTCCTCCTTATACTTGGGGTTGTCCAGCTTGCGGGGGCGGGCCTCGCCAAACTTCCGGGTCTCCATCTGTTGGGCGCGGTATGCTTCGTAGTGCAACTCCTCGGTCGTGTGGATGAGGTCAAGCATGTGCGTGCGGATTAGAATTGAGCGTAGCTTTTTGAAGTCACAATGGTCTTCGTTCTCGACCTCAGCAACACCCCATGAGTACTGGCGACCCTTTACAATACGTCCATCACCCGTCTTGACGTCCTTCTCTGAGCCGATGACAGCGAATGGCATAGCAGCCATGAGGCTGCGTGCGTGCTGGGCGGCGGCCTCGTCGTCCTCCTCGACCGGTGGCTGGTAAATCTTGATGCTCTGGGCTTCGATGACAGCGCGGATCTAGTTGCATGTTAGAATTGGCACATTAAACATTAGCTTATGAGTAAACATATGTACCTTAGCCTTAAACTTAGCAAGGTCAACCGGGCTCAGAGTATCCGCCTTGGCAATAACGGGAATGAGGTTGACTCTGGAGCAGAGCCTCTTCATGACTTCGATATCCAGAGGCTTTAAGGTGTGGCCGGTGGGTCGAATGAAGTACAGGCAAGCATGGACACGGAGGTCGATCTTGTCCTGGCGGCGGGGTTGTTGCTCCTGAAGCATGTAAGACTCATGCTGATCGTCCAAGAATTCAATGATGGGCATCCATGAATCTCGGTTGTTCACGTAGTCGCCAAATCCAGGCGTGTCGATGACAGTTAGGCGGACTGTATATATGATAATTAGTAAATGGTAATCAAATGACCTTTAGAATAGAGCTAGTACCCTTAAAGAACTTCTCTTCTAGTTCAGCCTTGGTAATCTCAATTTCGACAGTCTTGTCAACCTGCTTCTGGTGTCGTCGCTTGTGGTCGGCGTAGTTCTTGATAGTCGTCGAGAAGAGAGTGTTGATAAAGGTTGTCTTTCCCAACCCAGATTCACCGGCAACCTAATATGGGCCATGTTAGTGATATGAGTTACGATAACTTGAAGAGCTAAGCTTGCAAGGGTACAGTACCATAATAGTGAAAGCTGCACCTCTCTTCGCGACGATCTTGTGTCGCTGGTTGGGCAGATTGGCAATGCCAATTGGCGACGCGCTTTCGGCAGCGGTGGCAGGAGGCATTGTGACGGATTTATTGGGTTAGCTGTTAGAAAGGGAACCAGATGATTTGATTGTGATGAAATATAAAAGGAATAAGGCCAAGAAAACGACCAAGCCAAATTGTCTTTTTATATTAATTGTCGGGGAGATGATTCTCTCTGGAGAAGTTATCCGTGAATTAAGAAACCGACGTGTGATGTTGACAGGACAAAAAGGTTCAAGTTGCTTCAGGGGAAAGCGTTGCTGGTCAAGCAAATTTCCTTACCACAAAACTTCAAGTGCAGGGCAGTCGAAGGGGGGCAGGGATTAAATTGAGTGGCCCCTTTCCCCATTTCGTAGCTATGGTTCGAGCATTGAAAGCCTTGACCGCCTGCCACTACCCATTCCAATGAAATCTAGCCTGATTGGGCTAGAGAATTAGTGGAGGTAAGTGCCTAACCTAGGTCGTAACGTAAATCCTAGGAAGGAGTAATTCACCGGTGATTGGTCAGGGAACTTCTCTAAACTAAAACTAAAACTGCTGGAAGCTCTGTGTTATCTGGATAAAATTATTATCTTATCACTGATAAGAACAAAAAAGTTCTGGGAATAAGATCCGATTCTCTCTCTTCTGGCGCATTGCCGATCGAACAAATCCTCTTTCTGGTAAGGCTGTCTACATGCCAACTATGTCGTGACAATGAAGACCGATTTCAAAGTGAGAATTATCTATATAATACCAGAATTGCGAATAATACTCTAACCATCATAATAGTTTTCTAACCTCCTCGGGACCGTGTACTGTCAGGGTAATCTCTTATATAGCCCTGACGGTACATGCTTGTTCTCTCCCGTAGGAAACCGAGTTACGGTTTTCAATTTAGTAGAGTATGTCTCTCTCATATATATATAATTCAACTTGGAAAGACATGGTTCCTAACTGTATTATGTCGATAGTAACAAGTCGTACACACTTCCCTTCGCGCATAGAAAAAACGTCTCGAGGATCGGCTTAACGCCGCGGGGCAATCTTCTACTCTCCGTTGACGAAGATGGTCACGCAATTCTAACCAACATCCCCCGACGAATCCCTATATATCACTTCTCCTTCCGATCGCCTGTTACGGCCCTCGCCTTTTCACCGTCGGGACGCCACTTCGCTGTAGGACTAGGTCGGAAAACGGAAGTATGGCAGGTTCCGTCAACTCCTGATTCGAGCGTGGAGGGTGAATTGGAGTTTGCGCCTTTTGTTCGACACCACACGCATATGGGCCATTTTGATGATGTTCGTCATATTGAGTGGTCAACCGATTCGCGCTTCTTCTTAACCGCCTCCAAGGATCTGACAACCCGAATATGGAGCTTGGACGCGGAAGAAGGATTTACCCCAACAGTTTTGTCTGGCCATAAACAGGCGGTGATTGGCGCTTGGTTCTCAAAAGATCAAGAGACAATATATACCGTCAGTAAAGACGGTGCCGTCTTTGATTGGCAATATACGAGGCATCCCAATGCGCCACCGCTCGACGAGGATGAGAATATGGAAGATGCCGATAATGATGGCATGCGCTGGAGAATTGTTCAGAGGCATTATTTCATGCAGAATAATGCTCATGTCAGATGCGCTGCGTTCCATCCCGAATCTAATCTCCTAGTTGCCGGTTTCTCCAATGGCATATTCGGTCTATACGAAATGCCTGACTTCAACACAATTCATACCCTCAGTATATCCCAGAACGAAATTGACTTTGTCACGATAAATAAGAGCGGAGAATGGTTGGCCTTTGGGGCTTCTAAGCTAGGCCAGCTTCTTGTGTGGGAATGGCAATCTGAATCTTACATTCTAAAGCAGCAAGGTCATTTCGACTCGATGAACTCTCTGGTCTATTCCCCCGATGGAAAACGTATTATTACTACAGCCGACGATGGCAAAATCAAGGTCTGGGATGTTGATTCCGGATTTTGCATCGTCACCTTTACTGAGCACACGAGTGGCGTAACTGCATGTGAATTTGCAAAGAAGGGCAATGTATTATTTACTTCAAGCTTGGACGGTTCTATACGAGCCTGGGATCTCATAAGATACCGAAACTTCCGAACATTCACAGCGCCAAGCCGGCTCTCCTTTTCTTGTATGGCGGTCGATCCCAGCGGTGAGGTAGTCACGGCAGGCTCTTTAGACTCATTCGATGTTCACATTTGGTCTGTGCAAACCGGTCAATTGCTTGACCGGTTATCCGGTCATGAGGGACCTGTTTGCTCCTTGGCATTTTCGCCGAATGGGAGTCTCCTGTTCAGTGGAAGTTGGGATCGGACGGCCAGGATGTGGTCGATATTCAATCGCACACAAACAAGCGAACCTCTACAGTTACAAGCAGATGTTTTGGACATTGCAGTTCGGCCAGATTCTGCCCAGCTTGCAATTTCTACTTTAGATGGCCAACTATCATTTTGGTCCGTTTCCGATGCGGAGCAGGTATCAGGTCTTGATGGCCGGCGAGATGTGTCGGGAGGTCGAAAGGTTACCGACCGCAGGACAGCCGCTAACGTTGCTGGCACCAAGAGTTTTAATACTATACGGTACAGTACGGATGGAAGCTGCCTTCTTGCAGCTGGAAACAGCAAATATATCTGTCTCTACTCTGTGAGCACTATGGTCCTACTGAAAAAGTTTACCGTCAGTGTCAACCTTTCGTTGTCAGGAACACAAGAATTCTTGAACAGCAAATTACTCACTGAAGCGGGGCCAGAGGGGTTACTCGATGACGAGGCAGATCATTCAGACCGCGAGGCTCGGCGGGATAAATTACTACCTGGCTCCAAGCGAGGCGGGGATCCCTCTGCTAGGAAGAAGTTGCCTGAAGTGAGAGTGACCAGTGTAGGTTTCTCACCTGCTGGCACTTCATTTTGTGCTGCATCTACGGAGGGCCTTCTCATATACAGTGTTGACGACGAACTTCAGTTCGATCCGTTCGACCTCAACATGGAAATTACGCCAGCGTCTACCCTCGCTGTTCTCGAGAACGAGAGGGATTACCTTAAGGCGCTAGTGATGGCGTTCCGTCTGAACGAAGCTGGCTTAATCAAGAGGGTATTTCAGGCAGTGCCGTATACGGACATTCCCTTGGTGGTTGAACAGTTCCCTACTGTGTACGTCGCAAGGCTATTACGGTTCGTAGCTACTCAAACGGAAGAGTCGCCCCACATAGAGTTCTGCCTCTTGTGGATCAAGTCCTTGGTAGACAAGCATGGATCTTGGCTTACGGCAAATCGGAGTAAAGTTGACGTTGAGCTACGGGTAGTCTCACGGGCGATCACAAGGATGAGGAACGAGATCAAGCGACTTGCAGATGAGAACGTATATACGGTCGATTACCTCCTTAGCCAAGCTAGCACGAAGAAGTCGGATACGAACGGCAAGAGCCTACTTACGGATGGAGAAGATACCCCTATGAAAATGCTGGCACCGGCAGAAACGCTCGTCTTGGATAATGAGATGCAGTCTGAAAATGAGTCTGAGGCTGAATGGATAGGATTAGATTAAACGACATGGCCTCGGGTTACAATGCATCGACTTTTGAGCATGTGGTCTGGCGCATACACGAGCAGTGAGCCCCCCTCACATCCCCCTTTTAGATTGCCTACCTGCTATGAGGCTCTACGGCTCCTGATGAAACGAATACTTTTCTCCGATAATTAGATTGGGGGACTCCCTTCGGATTGCGGTGCTAGTCCGCCCGAAGAGAGAAGCGAAGCGAAGCATCGGCTCCGGGGACCAGCATTTTCTGGCCTAGTGCGGGTTAAAGGTGTGTCTTCGCTTGCTCGACTATTAGGTATCATAGGCTTATTCAGATATAGGAGGGTATCCTCTGCAACATTCCCCGAATCCAATATAACCGATGTTACACCGGTCCTGTTGTTTGTTGACTATTTTACACATACTATACCCTAAACTTGACAGCCGCGGAAGCCTCAAGAAACTAGTATGAGGTTAATACTATTTCGCCCACCAATATTCCTGCGGTTTTCGTGTATCGATCCAACCGCGTGAATGAGGCTACGCTCCAGAACGTGTCGTAATATCTTGGATGGGTACCCTCCTATCAACAGCTGGCACACACAAGGGTCTCCTTTCGGCCCGAGACCCGGTTAGCTATACTTCGGTTGCATAGGATTTAGATTAGGTATATTAATGCGTGCTATTCTTGTTTGTCCTACACTGGATATTGGATACCACGGAGCCGGAAAGCTTAGCATCTTTGAGCCGCCTTTTTTTAATGGACCAACGTTGGAACTAGATACACAATTCAACCCACTCGTAGGACTAACAGTTAGGAATACCGCATGCCGTAGCGTTCTACATGCGCTTATTGGATGTTTGAGCGAATCCTTTATTTGCTATGCACTTTTGAGAGGAGTCTAGTTGCGTTCTTTGCACTTGCTTAACCTATATTCTGATTTGAATATAGGATAATGTTGGCGAGATCTGCCGCAAGTCTTGACTTGTTTGTAGGACTCGTGGGTCTTCACTAGCGCTGATGCTGCGGCCTCAGCTAGCTGCTATCTAACTTAAAAAAAAAAAAAACGCCCTCGGCAGATTTTTGTTTTGACTACCGGAGACAGTTAGCACAAAATCCCCAGGGTAAGCCTGTCTTGATGGGGAAGAGTAGGAAAATGGGATGTTATTAGGTTAGTGTAAATAGGGAAGAAATGGAGGGGAGCAATAGGAGCGACGATTTATAGTAGGGAAATATGATATATTTAACGTAAGTAAGTAAAGCAATGATATACTAATTTAATTGGGTAATTGTACAATACTATGTACACCGAGCCCTGCAAATATGTTATGCATCGAGACCCGTATCACGCAACCCCATTAAACAGATTTATTATCCGATGATTTGTGATTACCTGGTAGTACTTATTTAATTGTCCTTGATACCTTGGTACCTAACCTAGGCAGTTAGGTATATATATATATAGGTATACACCTTGATATGCACTCAACAACTCCACAATTCGAATATAAGTGCAATTGCGCGCGGATTTATTAGACTTGAGTCATCCAAAGAATAACTAGGTGGACTATAAGAATGATTCATAATTAATCATGTGTATTTTCCTTGCTGCTTCGTAATCTCCTTAGGTACCTAACGTGTAGGTAGGTACCTAGGTAGGTTAGGTAGTTACGCAAATCTTGCCTGTAAGATATAAGCATTATAAACTAACCGTAGGTAAGTAGCCAATTCAAGCATAGTTTAATATAATACGTTCTCCTAACTGCGTATACGACTCCAATGTTAGTCACTCACATTCTAAAAATCACCTAAGCGCCGCGTATGAACGCGTATAAACGAGTAACCTAACCTAGGTAGATATGAGGCGCACCCAGCGATTAAAGGGGTACGCGTGACACTTATACCAGTATTGAACCAACACCACACTTGAAGCATGTATTAGGTATATGGGATACGCAACCAATAAACGATGTTTACTCCATTATATTATATTATATTATCGCCACTCCTCGTTAGGTTGCTTGGTTGCTTAACTTAGCTTCCGATATTTCCAACTTTACACATGATTCTCCATGGGGCACCTATTCCTTAAGTGGTTTCTTCCAGTCGCCTCTTTCCTGGGTTGACTACCTACCTAACGGTTAGGTACACTAAGTGTATTGAAACGTCTATATAAGAAGCGCCCTATCCTTTTTCTCTCTTCCTCTGGATATCATATAGCTCTCCACCTCTTGGCTTTTTAAGCATCGGATACTCGTTACATGTGATATAAGTCACCGCAGTGAAGATGGACTACGGTGCCGTTTTTAACAGCTTGCTTCCAGGCATAAGCTCAAACATATCGCACACGGGCGGCAACGCCTCAGCGACCGACACTACGCATCACGCCAAAGCTGTCGAAAGCATCCTAACACTCGTCGGACTACGAGGTCTAGCACCTATCTACGGGTTTATCGGGGGCTGGCTGGGTTTCGAGCCGTCCAACCTGCTGGCCGTGATCGGTGTACTCTGGGCACTGAACAAGGTCCTGCGCCAAGTATACTCGTTCCTATACCGCACCGTTACCGGATACTTTATGAGCAGTGTCCATATCATGAACAATGATGATATCTACATACACCTTATGGACTGGCTTGCCACCCAGCCCAAGATGGTCAATTCTAGAGATCTGGTTGCCGAGACGGCAAGCAAGAGAGTCTGGCAGGACGAGGACGCGACCAACGTGGCCCGGGATAGGTCCGGACGTTATCTCAACTTCTCCAACCAAGAAGCGAGAGCGGTAAGTTTAGCATATCAATATCCCCTTTCCATTATTACCTACCGCCCAGTACGACACAGTGTATAACTAATGCCAATACCTTCCGCAAGCCACCATTTTTCAGTCCCGCAGTCGGCCTGCACGGGTTTTGGTGGCGTGGTCAGTACTTCCGGTTGAATCGTAAGCGAGAGTCCATCTTCGACGAAAGCAACATGTCGGGACAGATGTTCCGAGAGCAGGAAGACCTGATCATATCCTGCTTTTGGAGAAGTCCGGGTAAGCTTCAACCCCCCCATATCTAGGTAGTCCCCCGTCTCACAAGCACAAGAATAGAGCTGACACTGCGTGACACCGCCTAGACCCCATCAAGCAGCTTCTTGCCCACGCCAAGGAGCAGTATTTCCGCGACCACCAGGCTAGAACCACAGTTAAGCGGCCGAGCACCAATGCCTCGCGTCGGTACGGGGGCCGGGTCGGATGGCACCAGGTAGCTAACCGGCCTATCAGAGATATCAAGACCGTCGTGCTCGACGAGCATCAGAAACTACAGGTCCTAGCTGATATCAACGAATATCTACATCCGGAAACGCCCAAGTGGTAGTAAGTAGCTGTCGAACCCATTGTTTCGCTTTTCTGGTACAGTTCGGGCGTTTCTACATTTTGGAAACCAGCCTGACTTTCCTAGCAAGCCATTTGCGAAATCTCCCGCGGAGAAAGAAAGAAATCGCTGACTTCCGATGTTATAGCTCGAATCGGGGTATACCGCTCCGGAGAGGATATCGTAAGTGCTTTTAAAATACTCCCCCCTTTTGAACTTTTTTTTTTTTTTTTCAGCTCGCATCGGTAGCCAATCTTTTCCGTTTGAAGCCGACTGAGGAGTTATTGCTCCCGAGATACACCGAACCTCCCCTAATCTGTTTAGTATAGGGTAGCAATTACTGACTATCGTTGATATAGTGTTCCATGGACCTCCTGGAACGGGTAAGACGTCGCTTTCGTTTGCTCTCGCCGGGATCTTCGGCCTTGACATCCATGTAATATCACTTCTGGAGCCTAGCTTAACAGAAGAGGATCTCAGCGCGTTATTTGCTTCGCTTCCACGTCGCTGCATCGTCTTGTTAGAAGGTATGTCACACCCCTTGTAACCCCCTTCCCTCCAACATACAGGACGATGCTTTCGAGGCTCTTGATCTATATGTCGGGATTATATAGACCGAAACTATCTACTAACAACCCACCAGACATCGACACAGCCGGCCTCCGGCGTCCAACCCTAGCCCAATTCGACGAAGAGCCTCAGTCCGACGCCCAAGACGAGACCACCAAGCCCGCCAAAAACAGCAAGTCCACCGGTCCCCGAGACTGGAAAGTCAGCGACCTAGCGCGCGCGCTCAAGAAAGAGGGTGAAAGCGACCAAAAGGCCGGGATATCTCTCTCCGGGTTATTAAACGCCATTGACGGCGTAGCAAGCCAAGAAGGCCGCGTCCTCATCATGACCACTAACACCCCCGAACAGCTTGACGACGCACTGATTCGTCCCGGCCGCGTGGACTTGCAAGTTGCCTTCTCGAACGCGACGCAGGACCAAGCGAGGGAGTTATTCGTAAGGATGTACGAAGAGGATCATAAGCCTCCTGTCTCCCCCGTGGTCTTGTCTCCTGGTTCTTCAGCTGAAAATAAGAACGCGGATGTTAATGGTAATGCTAACGGCAATGGTGTTGTTATTGACAATATCTCATCTGACCTTGACATTTCCCTCTCCGAACTCCCAGAGATAGCCGAAAAGTTCGGAAAAATGATACCTGACGGTGAGTTCTCGCCCGCTCAGATCCAGGGGTACCTTTTGAAGCGCAAGAAGCAGCCGCAAAAGGCCCTCGATGAGGCGGAAAACTGGATTGGTGGTTTGAAGAGACAGAAGCAGATGGGGACTAAGATTGTGCAAGTGCAATAAGTGGGGGAAGGAGGGTATACTTAGGCAACTAAGTGATTACTCGGGAAGAAGAAGGGGCTTTGAAGCAAGTAATAGAACACAAGGATAGAAAGGGGAAGGGGAAAGGGGATAACGAAAACGTGGATAACTGGTATCCATCGAGATAGATGTATGTAAGTGGGCATGTTGGCGATAATACCGTTGCTGCATAGCGGGAAGACGGGTACCTTTGCCTGGACCTAGACTGGCCGTCGTGACGTCTATTGGGGTTCGGGGATAATGAAGAGCGAATTAGGACTTGATCCAATACCACCATCCTACTGGGTTCACATGACCAAAATGAAAATAACGTATCTGCATCGAGGCGTAAAGCTCTTGATTTGTTACGGCTTCTTCCAATGCCAGACGGATAAGGTAGGGTATATATTTACATAAGCGACAGCGCGTCGTAAGTGGCAACTAATTATCCGCAGCAAAACAAACCACGCCCAAAGATATATTAGTGGCCGTTATATGAACATCATCATCGTCATCATCATCCCTACGTCTCAATGCTAGGCCCCTTCTCCTGAACTCGCACGATCAAGTCATGCTGTGTTTGTAGGTTTTGCGATGAACTAAGAGACCTCGCCACCGTGGTCTCGTTCTTCTCGGCTACGATCCGTCTTAGTGCCTTTACCAAGAAGCCCGCAACCAAGTCCACGCTCCAATTGTCCGGTATCACCGATAAGACGTCGCCGACATCGAAGAATCCCCCAAATCTATCCAGGAGCAAGCCCGTTTGTTCCACGCGGTCGCTGATATCCTCGAGTTTGAGGAACTCGCCAAGCAAGGCGCGAAAGAGCCGTGATTGCTGGTCTTGCGTTGGCGGCGTGCTATCGCGGCGTTTTGATGCTTGAGGAGCACCCGGTTCCGTAGGTGGCTCGCTTTGTGGGGCTTGGTAGATGGTATAGATACTTGCGCCGCCACGGAGGCAGTAGGCTACGGCTGTATCGTAGTCGCCAAGGTGGTGGACCAATAGACGTAGCGCGTTTTCGTGCTTACGTTCCCGGCCATCTAATATTATGGTTTCAGGGACGAGGAGATCTTCAGCTGCAGTATTTAAACTTGCGATCCGATCCCTGATGACTGCCAAATCAAAATCATGGTTGCCGCCGAGCAGTTGCAAGAGACGTAACCGACTGACCCACGCCTCGTCATTAGCAGGAGCGTTGTCTGTCAAGAATTGTCGGTATGTGGGCTTTGGAGGCTGCAAAGCGCGGTATGCTGTGTACGTCGACATCACCATATCGCGAGCTTCGAGTGACGTCCGGAAATGAGTGATTACGATATCCAAGTAATACATAATCAACTCGTTGACATATACGGTATGTCCCTTACCAAAGACAAGATATTCTAAATAATATTTTACCGCATCCGGAGCCTCCTCTCTGAGAAGTTGAACTACTTGGGTAGGATCGAACTTTGGTACGCGGCCCTTATCGTCGGCGAAAATCTGGACGCCCAGTTTAGGGTTTCGATTTGCGAGCCAGATCCCATACTCCTGGACTAGATTTTGATTGCTAATCTTGGAGAGATATTCGCGCACTCGCTGTTCGCCATCCGTTAGTTCGCCTCCATCATCTTGCTCACCTTCGACGATGCGTTTCCAGGTGGCCAAGACTTCTCCTGCCATCTTACGACTCTGGTAGAGTCTACTAAGCACATAAAGGCGGTGGTAAGATTCGATTAATGTTTCTGCTCTGTTGAAACAATCGACTCCTGTATCTACAAGCTCGTATAAGTCCGCGCGAACGGATCTTGCTCTGGCTGGTCCGGCGGCTGAATGCTTATCAAGTTCGAGGAGAACGGCAAGTAGAGCTGCATCGACTGTGCGGAAAACCTCGCTTTCGTCCGGTATACTACCGAAGCCCTTCTTACGTCTCCAAGCAGTGAGGAAACGCCTGAGGAAGTGGAGTACGGGCTGCGATAGCGCGCTCATAGTGAGTTTACTCCTGTCAAAGTCCCTGCTTGAGATGAATTCCTCGGCGGTCGATTTGATACCTCCGAATATCCATATGCCTCGCTTCGTCTCTATCACTTCGTTACGGGCTCCGGGTATTAGAGATAAAACAACGCGGGGATCAAGAAGGCTATCGACGAGAATCTCTTCCATAGCCCGGAGCTCTGATTCCGAGAAAGGAGTATCTTCCGACTTTAAGAAGCTTGTTAGTAGGAGTATACCTGCTTTTTGTCGAATGTAGTTGAACGTCAGAAACTCCAACTCTGATTTAGCATCTTGACCTCGAAAGGAATTTAGTATGGTAAACAAGTCTTGCCGCTCAATAGACGCCTGGTCCGGCACTGAGACCGTCGCTTCTAGCCGTGCATCCAACTGTAATATTAATGGATTCCGAACAGCCCACCATATATTCTTTCCAGACCACACAGCCATGCGGGTGGTACCACCTGCGAGACGGCGAGCATAATCTTCTTCTTCAGCATTACGTGTTGCCTGCCAACCTTCGGGAAATGATTCTTCGCTTTGGGAATCGGTATCCCTATCAAAAAGCTCTCTCTCTTTAGACATCCTCTCCATAGAAGAGGCTGTTCTAGAGTCAGAAGTTCGTAGAGACATAGTCGAAGTACTTGAAGTATCAGATAAAAAAGGTGCATATCTTCGCCGGCATAATCTATCAACAATTTCCGGGAAATGCGTATCTTCTAACCCACGTAATGATCGAATGCCTACGTTCTGAGTAGAGTTGACAGCTGAATCAGACCTCGGAGGTTCCAGCCAGTATTTTAAGGTTTCGCCTTCAGCTGCATTGGTATCCCAGCGCTGGATCTCAAGACCATAATGAACACCGTCAGGAAAATCCCTCCCCATTGATGCGAGAACAAATCCCTCTTCCTCCGGGGTCAAGGACGTCCGCGACGAGGATACATCTATAGGACCCCCATCGACAACAATCTCTTTAGGATATCGATCAAATTCGATGGTAGGCCTTGTTGGGTCTCCATCAAGGTTTACAAACATGCCAATACCTGGTTCTAGTGGATCCGTACCTGTAACAAGTAGAAACTCTTCTGGCGTTGGAGACACGATAAGTGGTTTTAGAAGACTCGAGCGGGGTGTAGAAGTTGGGACGACCAGGCCTGTTTGACTTTCTGTAGCCTTATCTGGCGTCGAAATATTCGGTTCATCGGAATGGGTTTGTCCTGTAGCTGATTCGGGAGTCGGTTGTCGTGAGACTGGCTCCTCATCCTCGGCGTTGTGAGACTCCTGTTTACGACTAGTGCCCGCAATGAAATCGCCCAAGCTAGTTCCTCGCCTATGAGCAGTTGGTTCGGGGCTCTCTGTCCGTGAGCGAGGTTGTGCGGAAGAGTTGCTGCGATTTAGCCCACCTCCCGAACTTCCGGATATATGCTGAGCTTGGCCAACAATATTTCCCGGCTCGGCTTCATCTAGCGATGATATGGACATCAAGGGGATTTTCAACTGATGGTTGATTTCGAGCAAGGCATAGCTGCGCGAATCGGCGACACAGGCAATGGAGTCCCTCCTAACAGAAATCGTACTTCCGGCAAAGTCAATCTTCTTGATAGGTTGAGCCCTATCGGCTATATTGACCACTTGGATTTTCCGATTAAGCGACAGTAATATAGTGACGCCTGCGGACCCTTCTCGCTCATCTTGGCTGATATCTAGTTCATTGAGGTCTACTCCGCCTACCCAATTACAATTCTTGACTTGTGTTCCACCAAAGACCGGGCTTAATTCTGGGAGCGAGTAGAAAGTGACAGTCCAATTACATAAAATACAAGCCTTGTTGACGGCTGGCAGCAACAGTATCTGTTGGACGCCGGGCCTCGTGGAATTAGAGGCTGCTGCTGATTCGGCGAAGGCGGGGCGTAATCTTGAGGCAAGGATGAAAGACGGCGCACTCGATTTGTCTGAGGGGTCTGGTGGTATCTGAAAGAAGTGAAGAAGTTCCGAGTCGGAAGTGCCTATGTATAAGTGGTTATCTGTCGAGGGCATCAGCAGGTTTGGTTTTGACGGAAGCTAGGATATAAGCTGCAGAGCCCCTAGGTAATGGTATGCGTACCTAAGTATTCGACACAGTTAATTCTTATATCGTCCCTTGTTCCATCTTCGGATAACGGGACATCTGGGAAGAGGGTACGAAGTATGAAGGGTCCATCACTAAACGGCTTTGGCGAGCTCTTGTCTTTTTGAGCTGGTGAAAGCGGCAACATTATAAGTGATTGGACTTATTCATACTGGGGCTTTGTGAGCGTGTTATGTAGACTTAGAAGTATTGAAGATGAGATAATTTCAGTGCCGACATCTTGGGAATTTGGGAATGTTGTAAGAAGCTGAGGTGGAGCTACTTTGACTTTGAGCTGAGATTACGTACTTACACATACGAAGGTACTCGTACGTACACAATTTCTACCTATTATATTCGTACATCCAATCATGAATGAGGGTTTAGCTCTTTAGGGACCTGAAAAGGAAGCTACAGTGGATTCTAATCTATTTCTAGCACTAAATCCGCTAATCAAATCAACTTACCGAGCTTATAAGATCCCTGCACTTGCATTTTACTAGGTTAGTTAGTACCTAGGTAGGTAAGTATGTACTAGATGCGGTTTACGCTGAGACACGGAACGAACACGTTCAACCTTTACAACCAATTCTTATTCTAGATCAATCTACTCGGCGCTCGCAACTGACGTCGGCTGCCTGTCGCATAACCTCCCGTAGCATATCAGCCTTCTTTTTATTAGTCCACATCTGATGCTTCGATAACTGCGGCAGCGATATCTGCCCCTTAGAGAGAGAAACCCCCCCCGAAAAAACCATGGCCAACGTATCGGAGCCGCAAGCCGGACAACCGTCGTCGCCCCGGGCCTCTGGAGATGGACAGGCTGATGCCTCCAGCCAGGATGGGGCAAATCAGTTCCAGCATGCTATATCGGCATGGAGAAGTACGCATTACCTGCTACCCGTATTGGTGCCGTAATGTTCGAACCTAACCCTTGATAGATATTGATTTGGGTTCATTGATATCCACTCTCGACAATACTGCTTCCGACATTGTAGCCTTTCAACGAGACTCTACGGTCCAACGGAAAGATTTAGCGCAGAAGACAAAAGACTTTCGGAAGCTAGACGATGCGACTAAATTGACGGAAATCAAGGGCCTTTTGAAGGCATACCAGACATTTATAGATCTCCTCACGAATCATTCCAAATCCACCAATTCCGCATTCTTACAAGTTTATTCTGCGCTCGAAAATGCTCCCGACCCGTATCCTTTGCTAGAGGCTTCGGTGGATTCTATGCTCGTGGCCGAAGATACTTTACCTAAGCTTACCGACGAAAATCAGCACCTTCAAGAGAACATCGCCAAGCTTACTTCGCAGCTAGAAGAGACGGAGTCGAGGCTACAGTCAGAAAGCGCCCATCGGAAGCAGCTAGAAAACAGCCTCGAAACTAAGGTTAGGGAAGTGGAGGAGTCATGGATTGCGGTCGTGGATGAGAAGAAGGACAATTGGGAGGCCAAGGAGAAGGCCTTGGAAGAAAAAATTGAAAGCCAAGAGAGACTATTGAATGAAATTAAGGCTAGCTACGAGGTGAACCAGCGTCTAAAAGGATCTGAGAATGCGGACGCTGAGGGCTATTACGGCCATGTTACGAGCGCGGAGTTGGAGATGGTCAATTCTGATTTAGAACGAACTAGTGCCAGACTGGCTGATGTCGAAGCTCGAAACGAGCAGCTACGACTGGAGCTTGCTCAATCTAAATCCCAAGTCACGGCCCAGGTACCAGTTTTGGAGGACGACCCCGGATACATACGTATGAGATCGGAGAATTCGTCTCTAATTCGCAAGCTGGACTCTGCGAGAGTAGAAAAGGAGGCTTTCAAGAGGGATATTGACACGAAACTTAGAGGCTTAGAAAGGGAAGTCGGTCTTTTGAAAGAGGAGCGTGACAGTCTAAAAGCCAAGGTACAGAAGTGGAACGACTACGATGATATCAAACAAGAACTAGAAGTTCTCAAAAGCATTGAATTTGCGACAGGTGACGATGACGATATGTTAGTCTCTTCAGAATCGAACGGTTCCGCACCAAAGGGAAAGGGTGACACCCTGGAGCAGTTACTATTAGCGAGGAACAAGAAGTTGAGTGACGAGTTGACCATCTTAAGAGTCTCGCATCAAGATCTCCAGAACAGGCTAGAGAATCTCCAAGAAGAAATGTCAAGAACCAATGCAGACTTGGAGAGATCACAGAACCTCAACGCCCAGTTGGAAAATGATCTAGCCAACCTCCAGTCACAAGGACAAAATGCTTTCCCCTCGGGAGCATCAGTTGCCGGCACATACACGAGATACGCGCCGTCTATAGCAGCCGGAAGGAGGGGTGGAAGAACATCACCTACCTCGTCTATCATATCTGGTTTCGATCCTCGGATGACAGGGGGTGAGCCGGTGGGAGGTGGCTCGGGTATCTTGCCCATGATTACCGCACAACGTGACCGGTTTAAAAAACGTAACGCTCAGCTCGAAGGGGAGCTATCAGAGTGCCATCGCACCGTTTCACAGTTGCGCCAAGAGATCGCAGCCTTACAGAAGGATAACCTTCAGCTCTACGAAAAGACACGATACGTGTCGACTTACAACCGTAACGGGCCGTCGGCGTCGTCAGCGTCGGCGTACTCGTCGAATCCTAACCCTTCAGTTATCGCGATGGGCGGAACTGGAAACCCCGGGATTGCGCTAGACCGGTATAAACAAGCGTACGAGTCCAACATCTCACCCTTTGCGGCATTCAGAGGACGCGAGTCAGCGAGGGCCTACAAACGAATGAGTTTCCCAGAAAGAATAGTGTATTCGGTGACGCGGATGGTGTTGGCCTCTCGAACTAGTAGGAATCTATTTGCAGCATACTGCGTCGCATTGCACATCCTGGTATTTTTCTCACTGTACTGGCTTGGTACAACGGACGTCGAGATGCATTCGAGCAATCTTAGCCAGGGTATAGCCGCCGCCGCAATAGCGGGAGGGGCGGCCGGCGGTAATAGTGGTGGGAGAGGGCAGGCCGTCCACGCCGGGGATTGGCAGGAAGAGGGCTTCAATGGGCACTGATGATTACGTCCACAAAATACATCTATTGTATCATTACCGGCTGTTCTGTTTATACGATATATGCAATACGTCTAGTACAAGCTTATCTCGTTTTGAGCCTTCTACAACTGCCGTCTAAATCCGTGGACAGTAAAACAATACAGTGTATATATATATATACATTTGGGCAACATTTGATACCAATATAGACATAGATCAGACACCAGAACGCAATACCTCAGGGAGCAAGAGGATCAAAGCAAGCAGCCCTCCCATAGTCGCAAACAAGTATGAAGTGCAAGAAAATCACGAGGCCCATTCTCAGTACCAGCTGCCTATGTATAGATGAATCTTCGCTCGTTCCGTTTTAGAAAAGAGAGCCAGGATCCAAATTGTCATAATGTCGAACCGCCACGTTGGATACTATGTATGCACGCAATCTGTAAGCGGCCCGCTGAAGATGAATCCCGGTAAGACCTTGGTTAATAAAGGAGTATCTACGGATCCGTACGCTGATTGGTAGGGTGTCGCTTAATTTCAACGGTTGGCAGCACACACCTTCAGCTATCTAGCAAATACCATACTATGTTCTCGAGTAACCAACCTATTACTGACCACCAGCTTACCTTCATACCCCCCAAGAATTCCATGGCATACTTGGCGCGGGGTCATACATACGCGTACAAAATGACAGTATACCGCGCGTAGTTACGTATATTGAACATTTTCACCGTAGGCGAGCAACGAATAATAAAGTGAGAAGTTCCTCTATCGACCGCGGCTACAACCCACACCCGAGACTAATAGAGTAATACAACAGACGGGAGGAGAACGGGAGGCTTCACTTGACAATAAACCCGGATGCGTAAGACGAACGGGACAAAATACGTGATATGAATATCAATATATGCGTCCGGACACTATCTCCGTCGGACGAGCGAGACGCCTTCTCCATTCAGTAGCGACCTGAGACGAGGCGAGATTAGCAGACGGGTAATAAGAAGCTAACTTGCGATGTGCGAGCGGATAAGGGTAGCATTGCATACGAATAGCCAAATAGTTGAGAATTTGCCCGCAATTCGACAGCCAGTCGGTAGCTTAACCAGGACAGACCGAGAACTCTCAAAGGCAGGCGACAACGTGATTGGTGGAGATGCAGAATCTGGGAAAATTGGCCAGAACGGGCATAGGTGGCTCCACTTAATCGAAGGGAGAAGAAAAGCTAATTATGTTTATTTTTGGATTTCTGGGACCGGCCAACGGTTTTTGCTGGCCGCGCTTGTTGCTATTTCTAGCAGCCATACACAACCTAGTCTTGCTAGTACAACTAGCCTAGTACATAATTAGCAACCGCCGACTGCAAAGCATAGGTAACAAGTTGGAAATTAGCCCGGAACTTTCCTTAGTGGCCCTTTTTGAAATTAACCCACCTTCTTCGAGGGTTAATTAATCCACTTACTTAGTCCAAGAGTCCAGGGTTGCTACGTAGTATGATCTGATGGGCGTTTGGACAACCAAGATCCTTACAAAGCTTCTTTTCCCCCTGTTCTGCACTAAATTTACCAATGGAACGCCGATATACCTCAACATCGACCAAAGTTCTAGGTCGATCTTAAAGTCGTAGTCAGACTGCACCGCCAGCCGGATCTTGAAGTTCCCAGGCTTACGACTTACAAAGTCTTTAATCCGTATCCGTATACGTCAGGTTACCTTAGCTAAGACTTGACCTAGCTGTGCCTTGCTTGCTGGCGTCGCGAAAAACCTGCTGGTATCATAGCGATCTAGGCTGGACACCTTCCAGCCTCGTCGTGTGATTTACATAGTAGACCATACACATTTGCGCACGCCATCTGCAAGTGACGGGATCGGAGAACCGATACTGTACCTTTGTAATACTTGACAACAAGATTCCATCAACACAGCCAACCTAGGCTAAATGAAGATCATAGATCGTTTCCTCACCACCATGTTTTGTTTTTCGTTTGCGAAATCTGCTTTTCAAAACGCGAACCTCTTCGTTATCTACGGTCAACCTCGCATCTAACTTGAATTGGTTCTAGTTGCTTCAAACGTAATGCGTTTTGCCGGTGCCGCCCTCTTGGTCGTTTTTATTTAAAGGGCTATACCAACCACCGAGCGCAGTGTTGGTGGCCGAGAAAGAGGCGGCCCTGGCGCTTACACGGTAGCTTGGACATCCCTCCCAACCAGTCAGATCTCGTGGAGAGAGCTTTACCACCCTTGCTCGCGGGTCCTAGCTGCAGATCGCTTGGCTCTCCATTCAGAGCCCCATGTTGAAATCGACAACAGGGATCTTCCTAAAATACAATCCCACCCTCCTTGCGTCTACCGCCGTCCGGCTTCGTCTGCTACCGTGGAATTCATAGGCAGATAGATGGTCATTCTTCAGCAATGGGAGTTTCTCGAAGCACCCCGGTCCGGCTAACAAGGCAAAAAAAGAGACTGCCAGGTTCTTAATTTGGGACCCTGAACGGGGTCCCACGCTGTCGTGCCGCTGGACTGGGGTAGGGCGTGGCACCTGAACTGATGCAGCCAGGCGGCGGTTCTCCCGCTCTCTTGCACGTATGCAAGTCTAGAATTTAATAAACCCCATCTCGTCCCGCTCCCGAGCATGTTGGATCCGTTGTATAATATCATCCTCAAGCCTTTATCCTATATATCTCTTCTCTCCTCTTGGAGATCATTTCCTTTTACGTTTTCCTATTTCCTATCTCCTTAGTGTTTCCTTTATTTCCTATTCAACTTTATCTGTCTATCTCATCTATCTCAATCTATCTATCTATTTTATCTCTCTATCTGGTTTGGGTCGGGTTTTTTTCTGGGTTTTCTTATTTCTTATTAGTCTCTACATATCACGACAAGACTACTTTGAGATTCCAAACAAGAAACCACATCGATTCGACTATACCTGATATTCTATACCTTTCCTCATATATTCAGCCTCAGCCTCAGATCTATCAAGATGTACGCCTCCACGTTATTAGTTTCGTTACTCGGTGCTTCCAGCGTTATTGCTGCCCCAACATGGCCTACGTTCAACTGGAATGCCGCAAAGCCTGACGGCCTCGAGACCGTATCCGAATACTTCAATATGTTGGCGCAGAAGGTCGAGATAGGAAAATATATGTCGTCAGCCCCAGTTTGTGATATCTCAAAGGCACAGATGGCTACAGGTTTGTGATCTTGTGCTCGCGAAATTACTGAAAACATATTAATTAACATGATATTCAGCCCCTGAGCCCCTAACTCCTCCGTCTCCCGGTTTAACTCTCAAGCACGTGGCCATCGGTCGTGGCACGCAAAATTACACCTGCGACCTGACCAATGCCACCGCAGTCCCCGTTGCTGTCGGCGCCGTAGCCACGCTTTTTAACGCGAGCTGCGTAGCCTCCGCGTACCCGGATCTTCTCCAGCTTCTCCCCAAGCTCGCTCTCCAGTTCAACCTCACGGCTCAAGAGGACGCACGCATGGGGCCTACGAACCTGATTATTTCTGGCAAGCACTTCTTCACCGACAACACGACGCCCTTTTTCAACCTCGACACGACTCAGTACAAGATCGGCGAGGCGGGATGCTCCAAGGACAGCCAGGCCAATGCACCGGCCGATGCGCCTAGAGGCCAGCAGGGTGAGAAGGCAGTTCCTTGGCTTCGCCTTAAGACGCACACCGGCTCTACCGGGAACTTGCAGGAGGTCTACCGTATCGAGACGGCGGGCGGCAGCGCACCGGCTACATGCCAGGGACAACCGGCGGCATTCGAGGTTCAGTACGCGGCGCAGTATGTTTTATCCCTATCCACGACGTACTCATACTAGACGCTTAGCTAACCTGTTAACTAGATACTGGTTCTGGGAAGGTGAATCCCAAGAATGAGCGACGCTACTGTTAAATCGAGTAAAATTTGAGAAAAATCACAAAGCAAAGCACTATAAATAGGGGTTAATGGGAGGGGATTAGACGTGATAGGGGCGGGTTGACTCCACCTGCGCGCGAACTCGGGAGATAAGTACGAGACGTGACGGCGCCGACCTACGGGTCGGACATCATCGGCGGAAGATCACCTGCGAACCTTTATCATATCCTATCCTCTCTAGAGCGTCAGAGGGGCGCCCGGCATGGGTGGGAAGGCGGAGCACGGCGGATGGGGGTGATGTATACTGGGACGTCGCGCATATATGTGTGCGTATTTACATAGGGGGCACCAGGGGGGATTAGCGTTACGATTCATACCATTTTTTGGCTTTTTATTATTATTATTATTCTTCTTCTCGTATAGTACGGCTTTGTCTTGTTAATATATTATAAAATATCCACTTCGTGTGTCTTGTAAGGGGTTGGTTTTGGTGTGATATGTTGACTCAAATAGCTAGTTCAGTTCCTTACAGACTCACAGTAGTAGTAAGCCTTCTCGAAATAGGCTATGATTCATAAGCCGATTCGCAATATTACATGTCCACTCTCAGGTAGACGTCGTGATTGACGGACGTGATTAGTGTAGGGCTGAGGGCGTTGAGGTATGGGATTGTTATATGAGTTTTTAAGAAGCTTAGGTACCTCTGGAATCGAAAAGAAACTACGCCGGTGTTTTGTTTTGATTTCTTGGCCTGTAGATCCCGACAACGTTGCAATGACACTATAACATCACGGCGTCTGCCTTGTCGAGAAATCAACCCCGTACCCTTTCCCGACTGGAGATCCGTGGGGTCGCCTCGTATACTTTAACTTGGTAGACTGCCTCCTACCCACGCTTGAGAGTAAACCTCGGAGTAGAAAACTCGTAAATCTTCGGTTGGTTTCCCACGAAGCCGGGGTTGGCCGCAAGAAACTCGATCGGATACAACGCACGACAACGGCGATCGGGGTGGTAAGAGCGTCGGCACTTATCACCCTCCCCTTATATTCGTCGGTTATCTACCTAGTCATATATCTACGGATTTGTTATGACGTGTGCTTTTATGCTGCTTGTGCCTTGCGTCTGGGTATTGGAAGAGTGATGTTATTTAATCACTTTATTTATTCTATCCCAAGGGCGCGTGACGTTTAATGTGACTACCTAGTATTACGTTTTCTCGGCTCTCTATCTCCCCAGTATGATTGATACATCGTATTTCTTACGAGCTCTAGAATAGGTATCGGGTCATAGGGATACCGGGTGGTGGTGTTCTTTCGTCTCGTAGCGCTGATGGCATACAACTGGCTTCCAATCCGCGTAGCCTCGTATATTCTGCAGACTGCAGTTGCGGCAAGCTTCAAGGTAGTAGTAAAAAAGGAATGATATTCGCATTGCCATCGCCTTCACCCTCAGCAGGACCGTCACTACTACGGAGTCTTCTTCTTTAGGCACTTCATCAACAAAGAGCTATTTTACCTTTACCTTCACTATACAATACCGGAATAATGACTTCCACTCCTGAGAAAAGGCCCGAGGTCGCAAAGGGCACGGAGATTGCGATCCTGTATTTAATATGCTACACGGCACGCTCACAGGAGACATGTGGCTCTGCGCTGCAGCATCTGCGTTGGCATGGAGGGATAAAGATCATAAAACAATCCAACCGTATCCCGTCACTGTTATCGGCGTCGTGGATTACAACATCAATCCCAACAGTGAAAAGAAAATACAACATGCTAGCCTTAAGGTAGGAGGCACAATGTTTAATTATTCCCGTTCCATCGGAATACCTTGCCTTCTCGCTCGGATTAACCAGCGAAGTTGTCTATAAATTCAGGACGCTATGATGGCTTTGACTCAGGAGTACTTTCACCATATGGCCCTTGTATACACAGAACACGTCAAGGACCTCTTCGGCAAGGTCTGGAATGCAACGAAGGTAGCTGACCTATGGAACGGGGGTAGGCTAGTAGATGAAGATCTCGTCAGAGGCCTTCCTCTTATAGAGAGGGAAAGTTTGCCTAGTACTCCCGCTGTTCTAGGGCCGTCTCCTGCCCCCACAGAGAGCGAGAGCCCAGATGATCCGTACTTTTGGCAGCTGCCGAAGAACTACATCCCAAAGCCTGCGATGCAGCTGATGACGTCTACTTCCCATCGTTATGTAGTACCTCCAAGACGCCAGCCTTCGATCGAACTAGGCAGAATCGATATCCTACGTCATTGGCTTAGCAGCCTTTCGTTTTTGGACACCACGACACTGCCTACGAGTCGCCTCGTGCCCTTTCCACGTTCCCTGAGATAGTTTGCGTCGGGTTGAGGTGGTGGGTAATATCTAGTACCTAACCAACATAAGAAAATAGTATTCCAACGAAGCTGAAATATTATATAATATGAGCCATGAGCCGTCATACAGCATGTCGTCGTTGCTAATTTCTCATCTGCTCGCGCACGGTCTGCTTCCGGGCTGCACGCCGCGCGTATCCACAAATCGGAAGTCCCGCCGGCCGGAAGTCAGTCAGTCAGTCAGTACCGGGCCTGCGCCTTCTCTCGTTGTCGAAAACTTACTAATTAACTAGGTAGATTAACTAGCGGATTCCTCAAACAATCAATAAAAAAGGGGCTGCCAGGAATAGCATGCGACTCTAGTGTTTCTACAACGAGATGCTATTAGAGAAAAGTCCAAAAGTCCAAAAGTCCAAAAATAGCCCCCGCGAAATTCAATGCCGCCCCCGTCGCTTTTCGCGCATATTAGCCGACGACGATACAGGAGGGGAGGGGGCAGGTCAGGTAAAGGAGGCGACGTCAACAGCGGCAGATCTATTGGAGGCAGTGTGTCTGGGGGAGATCTGCCGACGATCGTGGATCCAAAACCCATGGCCCCGTCGTCGTGAAATTAATTTAAAAATCAAACGTGCAATTGACCGGATTAGGTAATGTATAGGTACCAAGCTCCGAGAAATGGGGAAATCCCCCCAGGCTCGAATCAACTTTAATATATTTCCCCAGCCTGGAGGGTCGGCCTGTCAATTAGGCTGGTTGATTAATTCCAAAACATCGTAAACAAGGCTTTGGGGGGCAGATCTGCCTGCGTGGGTAGGTGACTAGGTACCTACCTATATAAACGACATGCATCATCTCTCGGGCTTCGACTTAACGCGTGATGGTAGTCCAAGTAAAGCATCGTCTAAATACTCCTAAGAGAATCGTCTAGCCGTTAGTAACATAGCAGAAGCCAACATGCTGGTAGCGTCTCTACTCACCCTCGCGTTTGCCGCGACTGGCTTCGCCCAGGCCCCTGAGGGCTACAAGACCGTATACATCACGTCCATGGTGGACTCCAAGTTCGTCTTGGCTCCCATGTCGAACACGAGCGGCAGCACTCTGGTCATGTACGTCTCGCTTTCCCTCTCCTCGGAATATAAAAATGGTACTAACTCATGTTTCACTCCTCAGCAAGACCGGTAGCCAGACGCCCGAGCAGCAATGGTACATCAAGTCCGGCAGCACCAAGATCCAGCTAGCCGGCACTGAGCTCTGCTTAGACGCGGGCGAGAAGTGTAAGTGGCGCCACCAAAGCTTCATACGAGCCTATACGGAACCATTCCAGTCTACTCATTCCGGTCTACTAACACTATAACCCCCCCCATAGCCAACTGGAAGGACATGGCCAACATCTACATCAAGGAGTGTTCCGACACCGCGGACTCGCAAAAGTGGGTTGCCATGGAAGACGGACGCATTGCCGTCGAGCTATCAAGCCCCCGTAAGTGCCGCAAAGCCACGCCCGTCGTGATACCCGTTCCCGAGCTAACACGTCAAAACAGAGGAGTGCCTCGACCTGCAGTATATGCGCGCCACGGAGAACAACCCCGTCGGCCTATACAGCTGTGCAGGTCTAGGAAACACCGGCGCCGCGGACAAGGGCATCAACTGGCCGCTCACCGAGGTCGCTGCTCCTTGAAGTACTAGGCTGCTGGGGATGTGGTTGGGTTCTTGTTGTAAATATACCTAAATAGTGCGACAAACAAATCAATAGCATTTGAACATACAAACCATGGATTCGGCCACGAGTAGCATGGTTTTTTATAAAATATATCGCCCATGCTATGATGGAAATTCTCCGTGGATAAATGAGATTCATGAGTGCCCTAGATTTTGGTCCTAGGAGCATCAAAACCGTAGCAATTGAAATTCGAGTATCTCGCAACAACCTCCTTACCCACTGCGAGGCAACGTCTAGCATCATGACCCCTCCACAACGACATCACGAGGCCTCCGGCTTCCCATTCGTAGGGCCGCATCATCAAAGAGTTAATAACTTCATATTAAGGCCACTTTAAGGCTTAAACTAACCGTGAGCCTGGACATGCTTTTATAGGGCTATAAGTCCTATCGCCCATAATGAATACTACCAAGATCGAACATCGGGCTTGATCCGGTCCAACATCTAAAAGTTACTCCTCGCCGCAACACCACGAGACACTCGTGTAAGAAATCCTCACCCTTACCCCTACCCCTCCATCTCAACATCATCCCCACCCCCTTTCTTCCTGCTCTCAAGTCTCTGTCTCGTCTTACTCTTCGCCTCCTCCACCCACCGGGCATACGCATCCTCACCTCCCTCCTTAATCTTCATCTCCACGACACCCTTCAACACCGCGCCCGCGAACCCCACGAAATTGTGTCGTCGCAGCGCGTTCTCGAACTGCCAGTCCCGACGCTTCTGCTCCTCGCGCGCCAGCATTTCCATGTCCCCAATCTCCCGCGCCACCGCTCGTCGGTCCCCGACCATCGCCATAAGATTGAATCGGATCTCCGACAGATCGTAGCGCGCGATGCGGCGCTGCAGAACCTCGATCACGCGTGTGGGGAAGGTTTCCGAGGTGCAAGGACCGTGTCTAATCGGTGCCGGTTGAAGGCCATCTAGCTCGTAGAGTACACCGTCGATAGGTGTGTATGCAACAAAGTGAAACGCATCTTCCGTCTCTCCTCCAGTCCGCTGTGTCTCGTCGACAAACGGGCTGCTTCTCGCGAAGCTATTATGCACATCCCGTATCAACTCGCTATTACTCAGTGCCTCGCCCCGGAACTCAGGCGGAAGGGCCATGGTAAATTCGCGGAAATCTCTCAGCGGGCCACCGACATCCACCTCTCCGCCCCGGTTCATCAGCACCGACAGCAAGGCCTGCGTCCCGCATGCATTCTGTATGGTCTGCGCCGCAAACCACAGCCGCTCCGCCGCCTCGTGATCAAACTCTCCGTCTAGCGGCTTCTCCGTCGAGGTATACGGCGTGTCTGTCGGGTACTTAAACAGGAATATCACGCCGTATACCGGGTGCAGCGACGCCAGCGCTTCCGGCTCCAGGGTCAGGAGCTCCTCGAACTGTACATTCCGAACGCCTAGGTTGTTGAGGAGAAATGTGAATACGCCCTGCGGAACACGATTGTTAGGTAACTCTCGATTGTCAAACGGTAGATGTCAAACGGTGGATAGGTAGTTGGTTAGAGCTTCGCGTACAGCATCTGACTCGACTATATTTTAATAGTTAGCAATTCATTCTCGACCTCGAGGGGCTGCCTATGTAGTCAAACTCAACTAGTATTCCATCCGCCGCTCATTTTTCAGCTTTACTTGCCGGGACAGGCAAGGCGCTGGTCACAGGTCTTGTAATATGCGAACAGGTAAATTGAGATGCGGATCCGGTAGGAGGGCCACCTGTTGTAAACTAGGATTACCCTTCCTAAGAGCTTATAGCTTAGGACTTCTGCGGGTTTGGAGGTCTATCTAATATAGAATGTTTAAGTTCCTTTTCCTTTTATGGATCAAGAAAAATAGCTGAAATGGAGCTTATATGTGTGATGCTAAGTTTATGTCGTAGTTTGGAGATGTGAATTACAAGGTAGAGAGCTCTTATCAGTAGGTACGTACCTATTACCTTAGTACCAGAGGTACATTTGCTTACGCACTGGACTCGACCGCCTTAGGATGTACCTCCTGCAATGTGTATTGTACAATACACCCGCACTGTATACGCCCCAGAGGTACCTGAGCTAGGTACTGGGGGGTAATAATTTGATAAGATAAAGCAGACGGTCCACCATCAATTCGTCACAAGGAAGCAAGTGGTATTTACAAAATTACAACAAGTTTTTTTCTGTCTTTTTCATATTAATATCCCTCCTCCTCATTGCTCAAAAGCTATGCCTGTTTTACCTTTTGCCCTGCTGTTAGAGAGCTAAGCAAAAGATCCCGCCAGTACATAATCATCTCCTTTTCTCCGTTTACTTCATCATTATATACGCCGTAAGGGAAAGGATCCTAGTCAATTTCCGTAGACATTTCAGAAAGCATTTTGCCAATCATCTTGTCTGGTCTTTTACCATCCCTTGTCTCCTATTATCTGCGTACCTAGTAGCCATCATCCTTCACTTGTGCCAATTCCTCGTCCATGCGTATCTGCGACGGCAACACATTCCAAGACATAAAATTAAGGGAATGTATGCCCACGGCAGGCATATACAATTAGCTTCCTAGCTTTACCGTTCGCTCAGTTGAGCGAGTCTAGGTCGGGATCGTGGCGTCGCATGCGAGGGTGATGAGTGGGACTCTCTATGATGTACGGGTCCTTGTTCTCATGGCCCGAGTGGCCTCGCGAACTGATCTCAGTAGCGGCATTCATAGCACTGTCGTTGTCTACCAGCTCGACGGCGCCCTTCTGACTGTTAGTCTCAAAACGGCTTGGCATAACCTTCCCGGCGATACGTTTCATCCAGTTAGGGATATCTCTGGATCCCAGGCCCCAGTTGTAAACCTCTTTCTCGTGCCAGTTCGACGGAGTGATCCTGCCTCGGCTTGCCCATACGACAAAGAAGATCATCGAGTTGAGAACGATGTAGACCATCATGCCCCTTTAGTGCTGGTTAGCCTATACTAATTTATTTGGCACAATAAACTTACGCAATTAGGCCGTAGGCAACGCTGAAGCTGAAGGGCATGAATGCCAAGGTGACAAATGACGGGACCGCATCGCCGATATAAGCCCAGTTGATATTGATGACTTGACGGATCATTAGGCAACCGACCTGGAAAGATTATTTATTAGTGACTTGAATTCGCTGTAGCATCTATAAGCAAACCTACCAAAACCAAGGTCGATCCAGTAGCCCAGGGAGGGACAGAGGCAAGGATCGGAGCGAAGAAGAGGCAGAGGAGGAAACAAACGCCAGATGAAATTGCGGTGAGTCCAGTTCGACCACCTTCTGCAATTCCTGCACCGCTCTCGATGAAAGCAGTAGACGGCGACAGGCCGAAGAGGGAGCCGACTGAAATCATGATTGCGTCAACAGAATACGCAAGGGTCGAACGGGGGAAGTCGCCATCCTCTCCCACAACACCACAGAACTTGGCCATCGAATATAGTGTCGCAGTACAGTCGATAATGTCGACATAGAGGAAGGTAATAAGCGCCATGCCAAATTGGCTTCCGGCGGTGCCTTCGAGACCCCAGTCCTGGGCGTTCAAGACCATCTTGATCGGGTGGAACGCAACAACCTGTTTGAAAAACTGGAATCGATCCTCACCAGATTCCGTGTAAGGGAAGTAAGTGAAGGAAGTGTCGCGGCTAATAATTGTCAGTTGGATTTCATTCGATTAATTAAAAAGGGGGGGGGGATTCCACTTACGGCCAAGACATGATTGATACGATTCCAATGCCGATGATAATGGCACTCTTGACCTTGAACGCCATTAAGAATGCAACGAAGATGCCGCCGATAAAAATTCCGATCCACATCTGTTATTAATTGTAAGCCGACGTCCAGTGTCATTATATGATGGTTCTTACTCCAGGGTTTGCCATGATATGACTGGAACACTCGCCCTTCTCATCGAGATACTCAGCAGGGCATCCGCCGATAGTAAGAGGAGTAGAAAATCCACCAGTAATAGCGCCGATACCTGCAGAATATGACAATCCAAGTTCGGTAAGGAACAAGCCAATGCCAACACCACAGGCTGTCTTGATGGTAGCTGGTATCATACGAACCAACCAATGTCGCATTCCGGTGAGAGCTAGGAAGAGAAAAATCCAGCCTTCCACGAAGATGGCAGTAAGGGCGACTCTGTAGGGGATCATGCCTGTGCCGTGCCAACCGACGACTTGGTAGGTAAAGTAGGCGTTAAGCCCCATGCCTGGTCTGGAAGCAGGTTAGAATAACACAATAACGTGCTTCTGTAAAATGGGGGTCGACATACCCAAGAGCAACAGGAAGGTTTGTAAGAAATCCAAAGACAATACTGGCAAGGCCAGAAAGGGCCGCGGTAGCTGTAATCAAGTCTCGCTTGAGAACTGTATAGAAATTAGCCTTCATACCAATTCATTGCATTGTTTATTTAGAGTTATCAAACACTTACGGGTCATGCAACTGTAATATTCAGGATCTCCAGGACAGCCAGGTTTACTTCCCGGTGGGCATTGGCAAGTGCCTCCAGAGTCTGCAAGAACGGCGGCCTTGTTTGGTTAGAAGCAGGTATTTAGAAGACAAATATCAAGTAAAACGTACATTGACAGCAACGATATAGGCCATAGTCGCAAAGGTAGTTAAGCCGGCACGAATCTCCCGGAAGAAGGTCGCGCCTTCAATGCTTTTTTCCTAAATATTGTTAGCATAGTGGCGCTTTCCCTATCTATTAGGGGCATTGTCTAGTGTGAACATGAAAGAACCGGATATCACTATCAAGTAGATGGAACCTATCGCGCCAAACATCTCCTGGAGGAAGGTTAAAGACATAATCAAACTTACATGACCAGATCCATCTAGGCGAAAGACGCGACCGAAGGTGGAGTGATTGATGCGATCTTCAAGGGTAGACATCGAAGTCATCACCCGATCGACAAATCCATAGAGATCTGGCATCTTGTCTCGATTAACCGATAGAAAGTCGCGTTGATTAAGTAGAAGACACAGGAGATGGTTGGTTAGTATCTTAGTGAAAGAATGGAATTAAATTCCAATATGTCGAAGGAAAGGTAAAGACTGTGCAGTTAATAGAACTAGAAAGGAAAATGTAAGCTGTAAGTAGAACACGTTTGATCAAATATTTGACGTTATTTTTGATCAGAAAACGAGGCAAGTCCAGTGAAGATACGAAAAGAAGGCCTGGCAGGTCGTTGGAAGTTGTTGCAAGATGCGGCGGGCAAGATCAAATCGAGCGTCGCGCCGTATTGTGTGTGCCGACTCTGCAGGCTACCTCTGTGCTTAGGTAGGGCGTGCCCTCATTAGTTGTAGCAGCTGTGAAAAGAATGTTTCCTCTTGTGTTTGGAAAAGAATGATGGAAGGAAGAAAAAAAATAATCGGTTTGAGAAATGGGAAACTTGTGTAAAGTACAGCGTGGGAAGGCGACGAGGCAACTACGTGAATACTTAGGCAGGTACGCTAGAATCGCACCCTGGAATTGTATTCTGCAATTGAGAGGGGCCCCATTGGCTAGAGACTTTTAAAGTTGACGCGTGACTACCTGAAGTTATGTATTGTTTGGAATTAGTAAATGAAAAGGAAAGAGCGTTGTGACTTCCCGTTGAGAACGGAAAGAAGGCAAGTTTAGGTGCAGGTCTGTATATGTACAGACAATCGTGCCTACCAGGTGTTCACTTTCGGCGGTACGTACATACATGTACCTGGTTACGACAAGTTCCAGTTGTAATAATAGAATAACCCGCTGCTACTACGTGAGTCAGGCCACTTCAGGTACGCTATCGATTTGCCATCTGATTATTTTTGCCTTGAATATTTCAGATGTTTTTCCCGGTGTTCTGGTGAAGCGTCGTTGAAAAGATCCACTCTCCACCATCTGCCAGTCATCCCAACTGTAATATATTATCCGTAGGGATGCACCTAGGTAAGGCGAAAGGGGGCCTAATGTTCACCAATCGTCCGGTCTGAACCTCTTCTCGGTAGTTTTCCGTTAAAAGGTTACAGATGGTTACCTAGTGACCATGTTACCTTGAGAATCTACCTGTATTCTAGAGGCGAGGACGATGTGTCTTCAATATTCACCGATTTGACACGCTCCTACGATAAACTTGGTGGCCACAAAACAAAATATCAATCCGAAGACCTTACTTCTAGCCCTCCTGTCAAGTTAACCGGCGACCACGTGTGTGAGGTTGTGGTATGAAATGAACTACATAGTCGTAGAATACGGTGCGTCCTTGTTACGTGTAGAACGTAGCAATAGAAACATGGGAAGAAAAGAAAGACCAAATGACATACACAGCGTGGGAAACAAGCCCTTCAACCAGGTAGATCTTTTTTTTTTTTTTTTTTTTTTTTTTTTTTTTTTTTTTTATGCGGCGGAATAAAATTAGGAGGTAAAAGTAAAAAAAAAAAAAAAACAAAAAAAAACCCAAAAAAAAAAACAAGCAAACAAAAAAA